>VWYO01016603.1:408278-421887 GCA_013400275.1 Rhadina sibilatrix | reverse complement strand
GAAGGATTATTACTTAGTTAATTCTTGATTACTTTTTTGTGTTGGAACATGATTAAATAAGTCAACACTTGCCTTTGTCTGACCCTCTAAGGCCTACAGTTTACTATTCATGACGATGAGCAATAGCCTGAATATTTGTTGCTGCATAGATCTCTATCTTCTTGGACAGGACAAAAAATGTAAATCTTTTCTATGCCTGTTCATTTTTTCAACATACTGAAGTGCTTGACTTTCCAGGGTCAGAAAATGATTAATCTTATTAAATGTCTGACAGAATGAACTAAGCAAAACATCTTCTGATAGCATAAAGAGAAGATAAAAAGAATGAATTCTTATCATTGTAATGCTTTAGCTGCACGACTTCAAGGTTCTTAGGCTATCATAATATAATGTTCGTTAGAAGCCAAAACAAAGATTTCTCTCTTAAAGGAATATTGGGATGTAATACAGAAGGCACTCTCAGAGATATATCCTATTCAAAAAGAAAGTACTGTGTTTGCAAAATGTTAGGAATATTAAGAAAAAAAAAAAGTTTAAAACCAATAAAATGAGAAACTTCATTCTGGGCAAGACACTTGTGGTGACTAACATGCTAACAATAAAGATTTTCAGTGGAATGTATAACAAATCTGAGGGACTTTTATTAAAAAACGGCCATGAACAGCCATATTTTGGTTTTGGCTAAGCCTCAGTCATCATGTTTTGATTTAGAAGGAGAAAACCCAAACCACCTGTGGTTTTCATTTTTAATTCATGGCCCATAGGAATAGAGGCTTTACACTTTCCAATTTTTCCTACCCATGTGCAGCCTGTTAATCAGAAAAATAATATTATAAAGCTATTCTTATCCATGTGTAGAATTTTAATGAGACTGAAGTGAAAATATACAGAAGCCAACATCAGTGCTGTCCATAAACACACAGGAGGGACCTTGCAAATCCAGACTTCCAACCTGGGTGCCACAGGTTGCCCTTTCTCTGTAGAGCACAATTACTGCAGTGCCAGCTTCTCCAACTTAAGATTGCATGTTATTTTCTCCCCTTAGTGAATAATGTTGGAGATAAGTGAAGTAACAGCACTTCTGATAGGACCAGGAGAGAGACTTCTCCTAGGTAAGGCTGATTTTCTACAAGTACATGAAGGTTTTGAAGAGGTTGTGGACCACAAACTGCCTCACTCAGTGATGATCCACGTATCAAGCTGAAAGAAACAGAGCCATACCCTGGAAAATCAGAGAGTACAAAACAGAAAATTACATACACAGTCTCCAGAGGGGGCAGGGGTGAGGTTTCAAGGGAAATGGAACCACAAACATTCTTAAACCTGGCAGCTGAGGTGAGGGACCCTCACTTCACAGCTGTGCCTCATGTGGTCATGCCTGCGACCAGGCACCGAAACAGAAATATCAGGCCAGTTGTTTCCCCCTGTTTTGTTTAAAAGGAAAAAAGTACATTTTGTGTGCTAATCTGACACAGCAGACTTCCAAAGCCTTCACCCTTTGTCATGCAATGAAAGGCTGACACACATTTCTTTTGTCTTAACCCACATCTAGCTGGATCTCCAGCTGGCAGATGTTATTGGCAGCTCTCTTTGAGAAAATAGGCAGGGTGAAATACAGATCCCTTTGAAGACAGTGGGAGATTTGCCATGGACTTTAGTAGGGCCATATTTCACACACTTCTTTTTGATAAAGGCAACAAACTAACAGAAATAATCTGGTTTTGAAACCTCTGTATAGAGTGGAAGTACTTAATTTCTTAACTAAACTAAGCTTCACCTTCTATGCTACAGCATTCCCACCACAAGCAATTAGATTTATGTGTTTAAATATTTGTATGGATGCACAAATATGTATGAATATAAAAGATGCATAAATACAGTTTACATTAAACCTCTTTCAAGAGCCAAATACATTTAATTAAAATCCAGTTATGCAGGCTGCTGTCTTTCTTTTTACAGTTAAACCGCTTTTATAATAAATGGTCATCTTCCCCAGAGAAATTAAAAATAATATAGTTAAAAAGAAAGCATGTAAATGTATATATAGCCATTATTTATATACATACAAGCAAAAAGCCCTGAATCTTTTTCACTCTCATATTTATATGCATGTATATGAACATATACATGTGACAGTAAAATAGAAAAAAAAAGTCCTAAATAAGGCAACTTCTCTGCAATATTTTTAATGAAACTGAGAGACCATAGTGGCTTTAAGAACAATTCTGTGATCAGAGGCATGACCATGCAAACTAGTCATGACAAAATTATACCTTAAGTTCCCCCGTAAAACCACCATAAATTCCAGAGACTCCCATCACATTAGTAGAATGACAAATATTCATTGCATTTGTAGGTGCAGATCCTTTGTTTTAACGAATTAAAAGCAGCCTTCTGTAAAGTCCCTGTGATCTGCTTCCCAATGGCATTTTCTGAAATGCTCCCAGAAGCAAATGAGAGAATCAAACCTGTACTTAATATTTAGATATTTTTCTACTCTGCCTGGATTGCTCCTTCATTCTTTAAGTGGACATATATCCATTGGATTTTTATAGTGCGTTTGCTCCAAGTTATGTACCAGGATGGGACTCCCTACATGCACTTACATTTTTGAAGCTTTTCAATTGTCTTACCAATCTGTAATCTCCAAAACAGTGAATAACATGATCCACTGACACGGCAGCACAGCAAGTGTTTCCCCCAGACTACCCAAGACATAAAATTTGACTGAGCACAGCAGATTTGCAAGATAGAAAAATATTATCCAAATCTGATAAAGGAGGAAGTCAAAGCAGCAAACACTGGACAGGATCCTTAGGACAGCAAGGAGGGATAACAGGAGAGCAGAGTTTGGCTTCTTCAGGGGTCTGCTTGGTACAACACCGTGGGATAAAGCCCTGGAGGAAAGAAGGTCCCAAAAAAGCTGGTTGATATTCAAGGATCACCTCCTCTAATGTCAGGAATGATGCTTCCCCATCAAGAGAACGCCAGGCAAAAAATGTCAGGAGGTCTGCCTGGATGAACAAAGATATCCTGGGCAAACTCAGACACAAAAAGAAAGCCAAGAGAGGTTGCAAATAAGGGCAGGTAGCCTGATTGGAATACAAAGATATTATCAGTGCAGCCAGGGATCAGGTTAGGAAGGCTAAAGCCTGATGGAATTAAATTTTCCCAGTGAAAATGTGAATCTTCTCTACCAGGAAACAGTACACCTGTTTTCCTGGGATATAGAGAATACTGTGATACTTTATAACACTTTTGTCTCAGTATTCACCAGAATGAAGAACTGCTCACTGTAGGAGATCACGTTTGAGATCATTTAAGGAACCTGAAGGGTCACAAGTTCATGAGAAGCATCCAGAGGTCCTGTGGGAACTGACTGAAGAAGTGGCTAAGCGATGATCCATCATGTTGGAGAAGTTGTGGCAGTCCAGTGAAGTTCCTGCTGACTGGAATAGGGCAAAGATAACCCTCATTTTCAAAAAGGGAAATAAGGAAGACCCAGGGAACTACAGGCTGGTCAGCCTTACCTCAGAGCCCAGTAAGATCACGGAGAAGATCTTCCTGGAAACCATGCTAGGGCACGTGGAAAATGAGGATATTGGAGACAGGCAACAAGGCTTCACTAAGGGCAAATAGAAAGCAGCATGGCCAGCAGGGCAGAGGCAATGATTCCCCTTCTCTGTTCCACTGCCATGAGACCCCACCTTGAGTATTGTGCCCAGCCCTGGGCCCCCAACACAGGAAGAACATGGAATGGCCAGAGCAAGTCCAGGGAGAGCACTTTCCCATAGCTAAAGGGGGCCTTCAAGAGAACCGGAGAGGGACTCTTTACAAGGGCATGGACATGAAGTAATGGCTTCAAAGTTGAAGAGGGTAGGTTTATATTAGATTTATATTAGGAAGAAATTCTTCACTCTGAATGTGATGGGGCACTGGCACAGGTTGCCCAGGCAAGTTGTGGCTTCCCCATTCCCGGAAGTGTTCAAGGATGGGGATCTGGGCAACCTGGTCTAGTGGAAGACCTCCCTGCCCATGGCAGGGGCATTGGAAGTCCATGATCTTTAAGGGCCCTTCCAACCCAAACCATTCTGTAGTTCTACAAATACCTGGCAATGCCACAACAGAACCGAAACCAGGGCCAAAATCTCCATTTTTCAGGGAGGAAAAGTGGGCATCAAAATTAGTCCCACGTTTTACCAGACCAGAAGAATTGTGATTATCCCAGTAGCTCTCCACAGAGAGCATTCAGCTGCTTACCCCATTCACATTAAAGCTCTGTTTAAAGATAATATATTTCTGTTTAAAGATAATATATATATGCCTATTATATTTAATGTATTTATATTCCTCAATCACCTTCCACAATAAACCAGGTCTGCCAAAAGTTGAGTTTCAGTCACCATTTCACTTGCCTTTCCCTTTTTTGATTGCAAGTGGAGGAAAGAAACACAGAAGTGAAAATCAAATCAGTTTTTGCATACTGAATAGTCCAGATACTAAATTTTGGGTGCCTTCCTTAGATGGATGCTGCCAAAAGGGCCTGGGATGGAGAAGGAAAAAAGATAGTGCAGCTTTTGGGGGGAGAAGAGTTTGAAGCTGATTTGATCCAATGCAGAAAGTAACATTTAAAAGTTGTTTGGAAAGACAATAAGAAAATAACACATATACAGAGATAAATTTATAAAACTGAAAAAAATTTGCAAGCGTGCCTATACAATATAACTGAAAATCTCCATCATTTTTATCCTGCTGACTTGCTTGTATTCATGTGGTTTCAGTCTCACAGATGTTCTGGAGGCTAGGACATGTAATATGGCTCCATAGTTTTCTAACCACAGAATATCCAAAATATATAACCAGGAAATCACTTGCAGTCTGTGTGGGGTTTGGCAGATGGTATTTCTAAAAATGCAAATATCCAATATGGAGGCAGTGGAGAAGACGGATTTCACAAGGGAACAGTGTAACTCTTTATATGGAGTGTAAACTTTACACAGTATTCCAATATAGAACTGGTGAGCACTGTTAAAAAAGTTTCCAATGAATATTCATTTCAGTTTATAAACACATTCTCTTCAACTGTTTCAATGCCCTCTTTGTGTTTGCTTACTGTGCATGTTCTAGCTATTGCATTTACTGGCAAGAACACTTGTAGAAACAGCAGATTTTGAGCAAGTATTAGAGAATATATGCGGGTAATGACTTTTTCACTTGGAAATATAGGTGCTGGCACCAGAATTTCATTCCAAAAGGTATCCTCATCCACTCTAGAGAGGGATGTATATGATCTGCAAGACTGAATTTTCACAACCACGTGCTCTAGCAGCGGTAAGTTCGAGACAAATTTCGCAAAGTCGTGCGTTCTCCTGATATGGAACTTGCATATAATGGAAAAAAAATCAGGAACTGGGATGGTGTGAGATACTGGTTTCTGTTGTGACACCAGACAACCTGCTACAGCACTGAGAGATGCACAGAGCAGAGGGGATGTCCTGGCCGAGGGGCAGCCTCCCAGCTGCCTGCTTAGGCTGTGACCAAGCCTGAAGGAGCTGCCAGAGCTGCACCGAGCACCCCTCCCTTCACTCTGTGGCATAGTTTTGGGATGGAGCAGAAGAAATCCTGTTTCCAGTGTGCTGAGCCCCTGGCAGAGGAAAAGGCACCACCTGTGAGGCAACATGGGCCACTCTGCCCACCGTGAGAAGCACAAAGGATTTGCTTCTACATTTTGTGGTGGGTGGGAAAAATCCTGAGATGAGCAGAACGATCCTCGGCTCCTTACAGCTGAAGGGATTGCTGCCACTGATGTTCCTCCCCTGGCAAGCCATGTAGCTTCTAGTTCTGAGGGCTTTCAGAGCTAAATGGTAAATATGAAATATGGATACATGAAATATGTGACATAGGAAAGCTGTTTGAGCCAAGTTTTTGCTCACACGGGACCTGAATGACATTAAATCCTTGGTAATGATGGCTTAGTTATAGACAACAGCAAGCACAGAAAAGGCCAGGCAGACTTCATCTGAGGGAAGATCTCATATTGCACTGCACAAGTGCAGTCACTGTCTTAATATACCATAAAACATATAAACCCACGTTCCCAACTGATGCAAGCAATTACTGCTCCATCAAGCTAATTTACAGTGGAACTAAAACATATCATTCGCCTGGCAATTCTACCATAAACAGCCTGGATTCTCTCCTAGTATAGACTGGTAGGTTTATAACCAATAAATGTATTTACTAGGAAAGAAAAAAAAAAAAAAATAGAACACAGAGCAGGCAGAAATGCATGTCCTCCCATAAAATTTTTGTTTAACAGAAGTAGATGTTTTTCTACAAGCTTTTTTTACCCACATGCCATGATTTAACTTTATGTGCATGTATACACATCTCTAAGCACGCTATCCTGTAAACCATTTTAATCACCTGAAACTGAGACTGCCAAACTTAATCAAGATCTGCACCATTGTAAGGTAAGGGGTTAAGTTTAATACCTACTTCTTCTCTATTCCTTTCAGCTTTACCTTCTGTATGGTTTTTCAATTCATTCTTCGTCAAAGAAAAATCATAAAACAGAGGGGGAAAGAGTTATCTGTGTCTCAATTGCTGACTTTACTAAAGGGTCAGTTTCTTTCCAAGCCGTATCAAGCCCAGACAGATTTCTGGCATTCTCAGTTCAGCTGCGAACAGCCAAGATAATGCGAGATGATCCAAAAGATTCCTGAAATATTAGATATGCCTGTATATATTCATATTTCAGACTAAATATTTTCATGAATGCAATCACATGAAAGGCAAAAAAGATCCCTCACACTTATTAAAACCCAGCTTTACACGTTTTAGACTCTGCTTATGAACCAACAAGCTGTATAGGTTGGATTGTCTCTTTCCTCGTGGCTTGCATGGGCTTTGTCCAGAAAAGAGGATTCCAGCTGCATTGACCTTACATCTCATCAATAATATTTCACCACACTGAAGGGACCACACATTCTGTTATGATGATAATCCACCTCTTCTGGTCAGAGGGCCTGATCCCTGGTCACCCAGGTTCCTTAGGCTGAGGTCATTATGCCAATTCCTTTCCAATGTGCAAATTGTCAGTTTCTTCCAAAAACGTTACAAGATATCCATAGAATTTTCTGTGTATCTGTACTTAAATATTTTCTTTCTAAATTCTTGCCAGCAAAGCCCATGTGAACTTTTTCTCCAACTTTTTCCATGCAAATAACTGGCATGTGATGGAACAGAGGACTTACCCTGTATTTGTGCACATGCAGCACAGCATTGGTGCAAAACAAATCTTTCAATTCATTCATTGTTTTATATCAGAGGATATTTTTATTTACAGGAAGAAAATAATCAACTCGCAAAGCCACGATTCCAGGTTACTCTATTTCCAAGGGATGATTTACAGTGGTGTGCTATTCAGTTTTGCAACAGCAACACCTGGAGAAACTCAACACACCCCGAGGCCCAAATTCCTGGATTTCACACTCACACCCTTTTTCTGACTCCAGTTAATCCAGTGAGACCTGTGAGCTTTCATGGCAGCGGTGGAACTGCTGGAGCTGTGCAACATTTCCCAACCCCTCAGCACTCTGCAGCAGTCAGAGCATGGGCTGCTCAGCTGAGACAGAGAGCCAGAACACCAAATCACAGACTGGAAACATGCTCAGGTAATGCAGCACTACTATTCTTGGGTTTGAAATGCATTATCTAGTGGAAAAACAGGCACAAACCCAAAATTATTTGGGGTCATAGAGCTCTCTCCTCTCTGAAACAGAGTAATTGTCATTAGCTTTTCAATCAGACACTTGAGTATCTGTGACACCAGCACAGCTTAAAGTTCTCAGTCCAGCCTCACGTCACAGTGTTGGAATTAGAACAAAGCTTTGAGTATTTCTTTTTTCCCCCAAGAAGTTTTAAAGGAAGAAGGGCTGATCAATATGAGAAGCAAAATAATCAGCACCAGGCTGACTCATGTGCTGCTAATGCAGTGAAGAAGGGTGGTAAAGAGTTACTTATATTCCATCAAACTGGATTCTCCTGTGACTTACTGTACTTTTACTCTAAAGTAACACAGCTGGACTCCTTGTGAAGTTTCTTTTTAGACTGCAACTGATAGTGTAATCCAAGTATGGATTTAAATGCTTTTTCTATGGATTCAAACCATTAAAATAGAAATCGATATCTTACACTAGGAGTTTTCAGTGTATTAAAGGTGTATATGTGTTTTTTTTTTCCAGTGTATATGCTCTCTTCCATAATTTTGAAAGCAGGCGTTTATGTTTTCCCATTTACACAGTGCAGAAAGCCACAATGATACTCGTTTCTGAATGGATGAAGATAAGCCAAACACAAAACAGCATCAAAGCCCTGTTCCTCCTCCTGTGCCGATGGCAAAGCACCTTGTAGGAGCACAATCACACTCCAGAGAAAAGGAACTCTGACGTTTTCCCCCAAAAGCTATCAGCAGAGATCTGGGCACAAGCAACTGTGCAGCAGCAGAAATATCTGAAGAGCTCAAAAATAAAAGCACTACTTAGAATCAGAATATGCCACTTTTCACAGATCTAAGACCATACCACATTCTTATTTTCTTCCTGTGGGAGGTCAGTGTTTATACAGAGGATGTGTCTGCCAGGAAGAACATTTTTGCACTTGTTCCTCTTCCAGTTGCTAATCTGCACGTTCATTTGCCTCTGCTTGAAGAATGGCCCGTCTGAGCATTTCCAGCACTGCTGGCAGTAGACCCAAACATTTTCACAGAATCACAGCATTTTGCAGGCTCAGGATGGAAATTTTATCTTCCCCTGATTTGCCTTTCTCACAGTACCAGGAGGTGGCTGCCTTCTGTCCTGTCCTGGCAGCTAGGCTGGCTTTTGGAAGTGGGGTTTGAAATTGCAGGAACCTTGACAGTGCCCCTGCTCTGACCAGGAGGCTGAGCTTTCCTGACTTTCCTGACCAGCTTTCCTGACTGCTGCCTTGGTACCTCACTTCTAGTAAATTCTCTGGGTCTCCTCACAATACCCAGTTTGGCTGTGTTGGCAGCAAATAAAATCTCCCTCCTGAAGCATCATGCTGGTGTTTCTACAAATTCTCATAAAGCCCGTTGTTATCCCTGGCAGTAAGCTGGAGAAGAAACACAGCACACAATGCCTCATCACTTATTTTGTAGCTGTTAAGCTTTCCACAGTCTTGTCTTTGCTTTGTGTCAGGAAAATAGCAAGGTAACTAAGCAGTGGAGCTCACTTCTAGGGATATTTCCTGGAGGTATTGAATAAACATTTTCCCATGCAATGTGTTTTATCCCAAATTCAACTGCAGTGTAGAAAGAAATGAAAGGTTAAGCTGGTGTCTCCTCCAGATTTGCAGAAGGAAGCTTGAAGCAAGTGTCAGACCTCAGTGTGGGATTTATCCCCCCAAACTCAGGTTTTAGCTTCTCTTAGTGGAGCTAACTAGTGCTGGATGCAAAACAGGTCCAAATCAGCACATTTGGGTCTTATTTTCCTGCCTTCATCATTAGGAAAAAAAAACAAAAAACAAAAACACAAAAAAAACACAAAACACCAAAACAAACAAACAAACAAACAAAAGGAATAAGAAAGAGATGCATTAACTTCTCTCCCTGGTTTTTGAGCATTTCTCACAAGTAGCATCTGCTGCTGACTCCCTGGCTGCTCTGGAGTCAGCACACTGCCTCTCCCAGGCTCCAGCTGCACAGCCAGGAGCTTGATGGCACACAGTGGCTTTTCTGAAGGATCCTGTAGACACTAAGCTACTCTCAAAATATCTGAGACTGAAAGCCATGGCTTTTGCCCCTGCCTGGTGAGTGAAAACCAGAACCTGCGCAGCACCGCGTCCTGCTGCCGCTCTCCCTAACCCTTACTGGAGTGTTTCCTGGTTTTCTAACGTTTGTTTGGGGTTTTATTCTCACACATCCCAGGAGGTACAAGTTGAAGGAGGCATTGTGAGAGGCTGCAGCCAAAACTCCATCTTGATAACATTTTTATGGGGGTGAAACTACAAAGAGCAACTCAACAGCTGCCAGCAGGGCTGTGTTAGCGTGAAAGAATCGCCAGAAGCAGGCGAGTAACATTCATGCTGAAAATATGATTGATCACTTCTTCTTTTCCCTGCAACTCTGCCCTGGTACAAATCCAGTCTCGGTGAGAAGTGACTTCAACTAGGGCTGAGTTCAGTCTTCAGAGGCAGCTGCATTTATTTCCACTAAATCACTGGTTCACATACCAAGCCTAGGGCAAAGCTGAGGGCTTGGGGGATGATGGCATGTTGCCCCGGTCCTTGGTTTGCGTGAAAGTGACAGAAGCAGACACTGGTAATTTTTTGAATTCCAGCCAAAAGACAACTCAATTCATTCCTGGGTGTGCCAACAAGCTGAGGTGTTTAACTGCTCTCTTAGGAAATAGAGCACGCTGCTAATAAAGGTCACTGTACCTTTGTTTCAAGAGGAGCCGAGGGATTTTCCAGACAGGTAAAGGGCTGGATCCCCACACGTGCCTCTCTGATCAACATTCACACTAAGAGAAAGCACTGCTAAAGTTAAGGGCACTGAAAGGATGTGCAGCCACAGCTGCCCTTTGTTTGACAGGCTGGTTTGTCCCCATCACAGGTACCGTACCAAACTTGCGTAATTACATTCACGTAATTTGCTTAATTTAACGTCTTGTTTGCGTATTCAAATATCCACCAAAGGATTTGCCACAGAGCGGGGTTTTTAGGGGAAAAAAAAAATAAAATAGTATAGAATCTGGAAAATATATTAAGACATTTTTTTCTTAATTCTTTAAGTTCCCTTGCTGCTCACAGGAATTAAGTATGGAAACCACATCTGTGTAATATTGTGAAGGATTTCAAAAGGGCTCCTCAGAAAGGGCTGACACAATCTTACTCCTTTTAGAAGAGGATATGAAATGAATTGCTTACTTTGGCTATTACATGCACTCCCTTCCCCCCAGCAGCAGAGCCAAGAACTAGTGGCACGTCTGAGAATTTTTTTTTATGGGGAGTCCTTCAAATATTTTTGACTATTTGCAATAGGACTTAAGAGAAGTCCCCTCCCATAAACATAACAAAGGAAATTGCTACACTACAGGCCCACTTAAGTGAATGAATAATAGATTAATAGAAACTTATGATTAATTATTTATGTCATGTTTTGGCAGATGACCCTGACAGATGAAAAGGGTAAGTGAGTAAAATATATACAGAAACTTAAAAAAAAAAATCATAGAAACCTGTTAAACCTTAATTAGCTATTCAAAACTAATAATATTATCCAGTCTAGTAGATATTAGACATATGCTGGTAACTATCAGCAGGAAATGTCATTTGACTGCAGGCAGCACCTCCATCAATGAAAATATAAATGGATGCTGGCCTCCCCCTGTTCCTGTGAAAATATGAGCCAGAGTCTTGTAACACTGCCCTTGAAAAGGCAGATACCTCCACTCTGGCATATAAGCCCAGGTATGTTTCCAAAGTAATTAATTAAAGCCTTAATGGCAGAGCTTGATTTGAGTTTAGCTTAGCTTTAAGAGCACCTCAATAATACTTTCAGAACTTGTCTGGGCCTAAGTACGTTTATTTTGTGTCAGCTCTGAGGTTAGTCATGCGTGAGCACACAAAAATACCATCTCTCTTCTACTCCCCAGAAATACCCTAATTGTTTTCAAGTGAGGAGTTTGCCTGAAGAGAGGAGATGTCGTTTTGGATCGAAAGGGCGCGGGGGTGATGCCGGATGAAGCCGCCTGTTACGTAAAGGCCCTTCCTACCTTAGGGAAGGTAACCATGAAGTTCCCATCGACTTGTAATTAGAGTGACAGGTCACACTGCCCTCTTTTAAGAGAAGGGGTTTGCAAATGCCATGTGTCTGAGGTAGGTGATGTGTGTCTCTCCTCTCTCCCATGCCTGCATGCGGGATTCGCTACTCCCGCAGCTTCTTCTATCAGAGATGAGCCGTGCTGGGCCCGGCCCTTTTCAAACTGCCATGCCCTAGAAAGAGTGAATACAGGTATTTCAGGACAGAGTCTCACACAGAGGACACCAGCATCCTGTGGACTCAGACATAAGAGCAGCTTCTGCAATGGATTGTATCATGTTTTCAGGTAGCCACTTGTAAACACGTACCCTACCTATCAGAAAATGGCCTTGATGGCAGCTCTGCTTGGGTGCTATTGCATTAGCAGTTGGGCCAAACTGTCCAATGTAGTTCTTGGATTAAAAGGCTATTCTTCTGCAAATGGGGAAAAAAATTAACCAGAGTTGTGTTGTAAAGATGCAGAGTCAACATTTTCAGGTGTTCTGACCAGCTGCCCTTGAAATATCGTAAATGGGAAACAGGATGCAAAACCAAGTAAAATACAAAGACTTACAAGTACAAGTAAAGTACAAGACTTACATCCTAGCCAAAGACAGCCCCAGAGTCCACTCTGCAGGGAATCTGAGGGAAGACAGCTCCAGAGTCCACTCTGCAGAGAATCTTGGTCCTCCCTGAGGACAGGGAAGGGCAGACCTGGAGCAGAATAAAGAAATGTACCTTTTCCAGGAGCATTCCATCAGCTGCAGTGTGGCTCTGCACCTCTGCTTCCCTCACCCCTGCCTAACACCAGGCACTCCTTAGTGCCTGGAAAACCCATGGTGGTGAAGCTCCTTGAGCTTGGTAAGACAAGGTTGCCTGATTTTCCACGCCTTCCTTTGGTACCAGGTGCTGGAGTCTGGCTCACCCTTAACTTTGCCAGTTTGGCAGGAACAGTGGAGCTCACTGCAAAGATTATTTGTAGCAAGAATATTTCAGTGCACCAAGCCAGAATCCAACAATGCTCTTTCAAAATTATGCTGTCTAGTAAAATCAACCAGCTGAAAGGCATTTTGCACAGTATCAAAGATGTAAATAGAATGGACAGTTGGCCCATTATTATGCATTTGTATGTATATATAGTCACTGGGCAAATCCAAAACACACATGTAGTTTAGAAAATAAAACAGATGTACGTAAAAATGGATTGGCTTATAATAATTTGTCTGCACAATTAATGGTACTATTGTTCCTGTGCAACAGGATAAGGAAAGAGAAGGTGGCTGTGTTGTGCCGGTGGTGTTCTAAAACTCTGTGCTTGCTCTCATGAGCATCTTGTCCACAGAAAAGAGTACTGAAGCTAGTAAGACTAAGTCTTCCAGGATCAAGCCCTTAATTTGTGGTTTAACAGAGTTTGTAAGCCTCCAATGTATTTAATCTCCCATATCTAAAAAATTCCCAGTAGAATTACAAATACTTTATGAAAAATAAATATTTAGACAAGTGTAGAACCTATTTAACATTGATTTTTTATTTCCCCCCTTTTCATTGCAACCCATCTAGTGTCATAGGCTGACTGGATCAGCCTGCATCCACGTCAACAAAGCTTGCAATCAACTATTTTATCCTCAGGGTACTAACTTCTGAAATTGTAACTTTTGAGAATTAAATGTAAATAAGCCGCTTTCGATCTTCCAGTCAACGTTTAACCCCTCATTTCAAAAGAGAAAAGTAGCCTGAAAACTTAAAAAAAAAAAAAAAAAAAAAAAAAAAACAACAACAGGAGGGACC
>VWYO01016603.1:390865-408240 GCA_013400275.1 Rhadina sibilatrix | reverse complement strand
AAAAAAAAATAAGATTCAAAAAAAAAAAAAAAAAAAAAAAAAAAAAGCACCAGCAGTAGGATCAGAGGACTTCTTTTTCTTCACTGGCACCAAGGACTTCAGAGGCAGCAGCCAAAGCAGGGCTGGAGGTCAGCAGTGCCTTTTATCCATGGAGCCTTTCAGGGGGATGGTGGTGCCCTGCCACCAGCTGCACCCACGCCAGGGGTGCACATCCAGACACATGATTCCAATCAGGTCCTTGGAATAACCTCTCTGTCAGCAGCCTGGGGAAGGCTGGGCAAGGCCCCAAACTGCTGCAAGTCTCTGCTTTGCTGCTCCTTGGGAGAGAGCAGACCTGCACCCGAGCAGGGCAAGAGGATGGACGTGTGTCGGCCAAATCCCCGGGCCCAGGGCTGCCACGTCGTCATCCACGGGATGCTCTGTGGCTTTCCTGCTGGCAGCTTCTGCCATCCAACAGTCCTGGGGACAGCTCCAGGTGGGAGCTGGCTCACAGACAGCTTGTGCTCTGAATTGGCATCACTCCCCTGAAATCACGGCGCTGTGGGTTGCAAAGAGCAAGCAAAGGGTCGTGCAATGTGGGGGAAAAAAACCTCCTCCGGGGCCCTGAGGCAAATTGTCTTGGAGTCAGAAGCCCAGATAAAAAAAAACCAAAGAAGCCTTTGAGCCCAGAAAAGGATTAAGTGGATTTACTGGGTCCAAAGAAAAGCCAGGCAGAAACAAGGAAAAAAATATATATATACTCTCTTGGTCTCTTCAGCTCACTGCTTCGCAAGAGGGAAGCAATATGAGTTACAATGAACTGGGAAAGGATTTT
Organism: Rhadina sibilatrix; assembly: GCA_013400275.1. Taxonomy (NCBI): domain Eukaryota; kingdom Metazoa; phylum Chordata; class Aves; order Passeriformes; family Phylloscopidae; genus Rhadina; species Rhadina sibilatrix. The sequence continues at coordinate 407,426 of VWYO01016603.1, read as the reverse complement.
TTTGAATGTGTGAAAGGAAAAAAAAATGTATTGTTCATGCTTATTTTATGTTGTCAAATACGCTAGCCTGGAAAAGGAATAGCCATACAGATTTCTCTGTATTAGAGGAAAAGGAAACTGGAGCAGCCACAGCCTGGTGCTGGGGAAACAGTTCTTTCAAGTTCCTTTGTCAGTGGTCATCTTCTGACATGCAGATACTTTGGGTAAAGGCTGACTGTATCATGGCCATGTTATTCAGGAACCACCAGACTGCCCAAATCCTGATTTCAGCTGCAGTGTTGCATGTGCTAATGGATGCAATCTAAGTAGCTTCTCTGCTCCTCTTATAATCTCTGTGTCTCTTGAGAATCAATAAAATGCCCATGATCCCCACTTCTTAGAAAATTCACCTTTGGAATGGGTGCTTGTATGGTAGGCATTCTCTCTATTTATGTTTGTATTTAACTGCCACATTTTTAATACTCTAAATCTGCTTATCCGTAGGAGACACTTTAATAATCTGATGTGAATAATACTGATACCTAAGGATGGAGGGAAATTCATGATGCCTATTTTGTTATTCAAAAGTAGGTGCTGAGGTTGTGCCTTTCCCATAGTGTAATCATCAGTTTGTTGGAAAAGCAGCATTTTTGTTTAAATTTCAGCCTCCATTTTTGTTTAAATTTCGGCTGAAGAGAGCAAAAGATTAATAAAGACAGACTTGCCACTAATTTACCAGAAAGCGTTATGAACAGAGCTTTGTAAAATACCAGAAGCTTCTCTGAGGCTGTCAGTACCAGATCTCCAGTAAAATTTCCATTCACTCCCATGAAGTATTCTTCTTATTTTGGGGGTTTTCCCCCCAGAATATACACAGCCCCACCATTTCTTTTTATTTTTTGGGTTTTCCCCCCAGAACATACACGGCACCACCACTTCTGCCATGCTTCTACATCGGTACAAATATTTTGGTGGTGTGAAATCCCGTTTCTGTTGTCTCTGAAGATCTCCTTCTTGCTTTCTTTGGGCTGTTCCTCTTTTAAAGCACAGACAGAAACTTGTTCTGGAAGAAATGCACGTCTGCACATCTTTGTATATTCAAGGCCACGTTTGTTTGCAGCAGTTTGCTGACACGCTGCACGGTCACGTGCTTATTTCCTCATTTTCGACTTTATGTAATCCATTTCTATAAGAATGAATATCTGGACCATGAACTCTCCTTTTATCAAGGCATATATTTGTAGGCTGTGATATCTCTGAGTACACAGATACCTGATTAGGTAACGTGTTTGCACTGGGGCTATTTGTGCAGCTATTGAGCAGCAAGAGCCACTGAAGCACCGTCACCGAGTGCCAAATTTGCTCGAGTCTGAGAACCCTTTATGGCCTCAGATAGCAACGCTTTGGTCCCCACTTGTGTGCAGAGCAGATAAATAAGTCATTGTGGTGTTCTCCACCACCAGTCAAACAGAAATCATTTTGCCATCACACGGCTCCAGCGGCAGGGAACGTGCATCGGGATTGCCTTACTGACCTACATGAGAACAATAAATGTGGGTAGCACTTCAGTCTGCCCCTCATTTTTTTTTTTTTCCTCCTCTAGTCCATGTACTTAGACCCATGAAAAGTGGATATAAGAGGGCTCATCATGCCCGCTCTGTGTGTTGTATGCAAAGGCACATGGGTGTAGCACAGAAAACATGTTACTCTGGAAGCATGTCTGCCTTCACCTTGTGAGATTGACTCATAAAAAATGCTGCCTTTGAAGAGTCTCAATAACTAATTTCTTTGCTTAATATATTTCTTTCAGTCCCAAACCAGCTAAAAATTGGAAAATAACTTCTGATTTCATGGGGGGTTGCTTGTTTGTTTGTTTGTTTTACCAGAAACCATAAACAACTTAAGAAAAAAACTCCAGCAAAGGTATTTTCTATTGTGCCATGCTCCTTACAGACTTTCCCCATTCCTTTTCACTCTATCTCGAAGGAATAATTAGCTTCTAAAAAATGTTTTTCATTTTGGCTGGGAGAAGACAGAGCATGTTCTTAATTAAGGAAGTGTTATTAAAATAAACTTTTCTAGGAAAATGTACATGGGGTAATATATAACATAATTAGAAAAATACTTTCATTTCTTTTGGGTTTTTTTTTTTAATGGCTGACTGAAAAGTTTTCAGCCAACTTGAGTATCAGCTCTATCTTCCCTTTCTGTTCTCATCCTCCTGAGTGTAATCACTTCTTTGGCTCATTCTTTTCCTCAGAAAGCAGTTTCATAGATTCTGTTACTTCACCTTCTATCTTAATTGTCTCTAAATTTACATCCAGAAGAAGTAGGGATAGTTTTCTTTTCATCAATGTGTGTCTCCCAGCTTGGAGTCCTGCCTCTAGCACATCATTTTTATGCCTCATTCCTCTCTCTGATTTTACTGCATCTGTTACAGCTGCATCCACACATACAGGAAGAAATTCCAAGATTTCAGTTAAATGTAAGTCCTGCCTCACGTGTTTACTTCCACCAGGTTTTCAGCCCAGAATCTCCAAGCTAGCCTTCATTACTTTAAAAACACTGGCACGCTGTCATCTTTCTTAATGGCTTCAGCTTTGTGCTGATTTCTTTCCTGAAGTCTGAGCTCCTCATCAGTAACTAGGGGTTGAAGTTTATACAAACATTATAATTTGTGCAAATCTTGTATTAGCTGGGCCCTGGGGAGCCTTCAAGCCACCCAGCAAACGGTGTGTTTCCTCCTGTAAAATGCGATTGAACTGCAGCTCCTTTCTCTTGTGCTGTCTCATTAGCTCCAAAATATTGCCTCATCCTCGGTGTCTGCGTTGGCCAGGCCTCTCTATAAAATGTTATCAGAAGGCATCAGTTTTTCCAATATTCTCTGACATGCTGTCAGCATAACTGGGCAGGTTGCATTATTCAAGCCACGCGGTGAGCGCTGCTCGGGGTGGAAGAGGCCAACGGAGTGGTGGGTCATGTCACACCAAAACAAAATGTGAGTGCTAGGGCTCCCCCTCCCCGAGGAAAAAAAGGCACAGGTCCTGATTTTTGCAGGCAGTGTACCTGGCAGACTTTTGTTTCTAAAGTAGCTGTGGGCTGATTCGGTGTCTAATATCAGGGCTGGCTTGTTTGCTAATAATAGACATCACTGGATAGTAACAGTACCTCAGTGCAAATTTGAATGTCATCTTTAAGATATTTGAACCTGTGACAACTTGATATCAGTGAGATGCTCACTATTAATGCATTTTGAAGACCGTCAGTAAATGCTTTCTGCTTTTTTATTCTGCATATGGAGCTGCATTTCAGTTATCATCTTCCATTTTCTTCACCATACCTCACAAATATACTGTTATTTTTACCTTTTTTTTTTTAATCTTCACCTGAGAGCTCAGTAAGCACACTGTTTATTTTAAGTTCGAGCATGTTCAGAAGTCAGTTTGAAATAAGCTGTGGTGCCCAGGAGTAAGCACATGTTTTAGGCTAAAGTGATGGAGGAGATTGGTGCTGTAACATAATGTTGATGTCAGGTGCATTGCCACTTGCCACAATCCCAAGTGCCTAAGTGACCCTGGTGACAAAAGGAAGACTGAGGAAAACGCCAGCCCTCTCTGGAAGGAAAGAGGTGACCTGGTTACTTGGGTTACTTGGGACATGGAGAAGGCTGATGTACTCCAGGGTGCTCCTGCCTCAGTCTTTACCTGCAAGTGCTCCAGCCACACCGCCTGAGTTACAGGTGGCACAGCCACTGCCCATCGTGGCTGAGAAGATGTGGCAGTCCAGTGAAGTCCCCACTGACTGAAAAAGGGGAAATGTAAACCACCTCCCACCCCCACCACCCCCCATTTTTAAAAAGGAAAAAAAAGGAAAACCTGAGGGACTACAGGCTGGCCAGACTCACCCCTGTGCCTGGCAAGATCATGAAACACATGGAAAATAAGGAGGTCACTGGTGGCAGCAAAGGTGGCTTCATCAAGGTCAAGTCATGCTTAACAAATTTGGCAGCTTTCTACAATGGGGCTACAACATTGGTGGAGGAGTGAGGAGTGATTATTGTTACCTACCTGGACTTGTGCCAAGCATTTGACACTGTCCCACACAGCGTGCTTGTCTCTAAGCTGGAAAGAGATGCTGGATTTGCATGAGGAGATGCTGATGTGTTGGCACAGCACACCACTGGAGGCAACAAAGCTTCACACGAGTGCTGAGATGAAGATTTGTGCACCTGATTGCCAGGTCAAGGTCAAACGCAAGTAAATGTATGTAAATACATGAGACAAACTAAGGTTTATGTGAATTCTGGTGTTTATTTGACCATAAACTGTGAAAGAAGCAATAAAATGAATGAAATGGCATGCTTAAAGGAGTATTAACACAGCGACTAAGTAGGGCAATAGGAAGCTTATACAATTGGCATGTGTTCCTATTTGGCTTTTATTTTATAGCTAAGCAAGGCATGGCCTATTATTTCATCTAAAGTGTGGTTAAAAGTGACTGTAAAAATGGCATTAGACTGCTTAAACTTGATATTTCATTTACTTCCAGGTATAATACTCTTTACTGTTTATAAATAAAAGTACTCTCTCTCTGAACTGTCAGCTCAGCAAGCACAAGCTGGCCTCTGAGATCTGGGCATCTCCATGCCTGATCTGTTCAATAATAAAAGTTAAGTGGTGGATCTTCAACCCCTACTGTGCTACAATTTGCATGCCACTTTTGGGTAAAGGTGTGCCTTTAACGAGGGACTCGAGTATGCAAATTTTGTTTTGTGCAAACACAGGAGAGGTCAGCCATACAAATAAACATGTATGTAAACCCTACTCACCCAGCAAAATGCCTTTGTATTTGTCAGCAGTTTGCAGAATGCAACAGCAGAGACAAACCTGCCTGTTGCTTGCAGTGTCTCAGGAAGGCACTGTGGTGGCTTCCCTCTCTTATTGCCAGAACAAGGCTCAGCCTGCCCCTGCCCTGGCCATGTAAAGCCCCATTCAGAGAAAATGTACAGGGAGGAGTTTCCAGGAATTAGCTTATTCTCTTTGTTGCCTGATATTCTGGCAGATGATGCACGTGGGGAGGGATTCACAAAAACCTGAAGAGTAAGGCTAATCTCCTCCACGCCCTCTGCAGTCACTGGAGTGGTAGATGGATTTCCCGCTGGCACAAGCAGGCATCAGCACCTTCCCACCCCAAGGGAGCCTGCAGAATTCAGGGATGACCCCTGAAAGGCTTTGGCAGCAGCCCTGCCTCTGGCCCCCACAGGGTAAATGACTCCTGAGAGTTCAGGAACCTGGGAGCTCCCTCACTGGACACCACCAGAGACATTCCTCATGCTCCCTCCCACTTCCACCATCCCCATCCACAAGAGAAGAGGGGCCCCCAGGTGACAGCACCTGGTCGGTTTGCAGGGGTCCAGGGGACAGATTTTACAAACTTTAACATTTGAGCTGGGTTTGCCTTTGAAAATGTATCCCTTGCACTTGGAAGAAAATCGGTTCTCAAAGTTGCTTGAAAGAGTCAAGAGTCATTAAAATATGTAAATGGTAAAATTGTACATGGATAATAGTCTGATTACCATTTCAGTGACAGATGTTCTCACACAGAACCAGATTTTCAAAGGAGATCCGGGTTAAATTTTCAAGTATTCAGCCCCACATCTGGAGCTGAATTTTCAGATGAGCCCACCTCTTGCTGAGGCACTAAGTGGGCAATTCTCTTTAAAGCTCTCAACATGTAGTTCCCATTGTGGTCCTAGTCAGACTTTTTATTTATTTATTTATTTTAATTTTTTTTTTTTTTATTTAATTGCAAAAGAAAATTTGCAAGCAACTGAACTTGTTTGAATATCTGGCCCTGGCTCTCAAGTGCTGAGCACTTCTGTAAATCCAGCTTCTCACGTGTACCTGAGCCCCACAAGCAGAGCATCACTGAATCCTGGGATGCTTTGGGCTGGAAGGGACCTTGAACATCACCTAGTTCTGACCCACCTCCCAGCAGGGGTAGGGTTGGTGCCCACTGGACTGAGTCACTCAGGGCCTTACTCAATCTGACCTCAAGGATTTCCAGGGATAAGGCATCCACAACTTCTGTGGGCTACCTGTCCCATGGTACAGTATCCTGGAAGGGTGTCCCACACCCCTGAGGGGTTTGTCAGGGATCTTGCTACAGCAGAGTGGACTTGCTTGGACTAAGGGCCAATGGCAAAGGCCTGCTGTACTTCAGTGCCATGCTCCAGTCTCTCTAGGGCATCAGGGAAAGGCAAAGAAGTGAGTGAAACAGTAAAAGCCACACTGAATCCAAAGGCAGGCCCCCAAACCCTGGTGCAGTGCACGTTAGGTGCCAGGATCTCATCTCAGTAGTTCAGGATTGGTACCATCAAGATCATGGGAATCTAAGTGTGACTGGGAACTGGCTTTTCACTGTCCAAAACGTGACAGAACCTCCCAGGTAAACCTCCATCTGTCTCCTCGGGAAGATTCAAGTTAAAAAAAGGAGCCTGCAGTGGCACCTCTTCAGGAAGAGCATCACCATTTGACTTGGGCACCGCGCAGCGCACCCACGTAAGGCACTTCCACCCTGCCAAAGGCACTGCAGAGGGAAGCCAGGATTGCTCAGCTGAGCTACTCTTTTTGCAAAGAGGCCTGTGCCACTAAATCCCACAGCGTGCAGCTGTGACAGCCCAAATATATCCAAGAGGTAACACCATCACCGTGCTGCTGCAGTGGGGAGATGCTGCGAGGAGAGGGGTGGAGAAGTCAGGGAGAAGCTCCCAGAGGCCACAACCACCCTGGGAGGGCACAGGACTGCCACCTGCACCATCAGCCCACATGATGGAATTGTCACCTGTAAAAAATAAAAAAAAAAAAAAAAAAAAAAAGTTTCTGGGCTTCTGCTATTAAAAATAGGCATTTTTTATCAATGTATGTAAATTGCTTTAAGAGGGGGAAAGATGTTCAAGCACGATGACTCATTTTTGCATTCATATCTAAGAGTATAAGACTAATACTGAAAGTACAGGAGTCGCTCTTGCACATTTGGTTTGTTATGTGCTCGGTTTCTAGAGTGTAAGAAACACTTTCATAATCACTTGCTGTCTGACTTGGGCTTCCTCATTACTGGGAGGCACAACTCTCCCACTCCACTCACTCAGTGCCTTGTCTTGCACCCGTGACCTTCACAGCTCACTCATACAATAATGCTAAATTAGTATTCTGGGGGCAGGCAATTCTGCTGAGACCTTTTTTTTTTTTCTTCTTCTTTTTCTTTTTATTGTAATTTAAGCAAATCCCAGCAACTCATTTCCAAAACCTGTGACTTTTTTTAACTAATATTTATTTCAAAGTGATGCATCAATGATTAAAAAAAAAAAAAGGTTTTGGCAGGTATTCCCACAAACAGTCTGGCCCTCTGGCCCTCAGTCATTGCTGGGTGCCTCATTTTAAAAGTGAGGCATGTGAGTTTCCTACAAGAAAATCAACAAGCTTTATAACTGCAGGATAATGCCCACCATTTGTGGAAGGTTTGAAAATCTCAAATTTCATTCATTTTTTTTTTTTTTTTCACTCAGCGTTGTCTGACAAGAAGTTTCCTGCTGGAAGGATTTCATTTTGAAAGCCTACACCCATAACCCTTTATTACCCTGTGATGGCAGAGAAAAAATGTGTTCTATAAACGTGGCCCAGAACTCGTGGCAGGACACTTGGTGGTGTGGAGAGCTGGCTAGTGCCTGGTGGCTAACATCTGCATGATGCTGATGGATGCAGCCAAATGTGACACTAACACAAGCCTTTGTGACAAGCTGCTGGAGGAAGCAGTCTGAAATTTGGCTACCTTCGCTTCAGCTGCTTCTTACAGTTGGGAGTCAATGACAGGGAAGTAGGAGCTAATTAAGATGTGGGATGGGGAGAGATTAGAAAATTGTTCTAAAATCCTATAAAGGTAGGTAATTAGTGACATGGTGTCTAATTGCCAGAATTATATGCGAGTATCAATGAGGATCTCTTCCTTTCTCCCTAGCTAAATGCAAACATTTCTTGTGTTGGCAATAATTACTAGCTGTCTTTTGTCATTCTTATTTGCGCCTGTGAACATCTTTTTCTATTAAAAGCTAAATCACAACAAGAGGGTGTTTATTAATTCTAAGAATGGTGAGTTTAACAAACACTGTTACCTGCCGTGAGGTGAGTTTCATGGTCTGCATCTTGCTGCTGAGAAAGCTCCAGCCCCAGCCTTCACAGATCTCCTATTTTGGTTGAAAGGTTTGCCTTCCTTGGTAGTGCATTTCCCCGTGTTGTGAAAGGCAGTGATGGAAGCAGGTAAATAGAAAATAAATACCTCTAGCTAGAGACGCTCCTAAAAGAGACACTGCATTGATTTCAGATTTTAGCCTTAGTAATCACTAATGTCTTGGTGACTGAGGATGGATTTTTCATCTATACTAGCAGCAGGTTTTTTGTTGTTTTTTTGTTTTGTTTTTTTTCTTATAATCTTTCCTACGAATTCAGACTCACAGAATTTATCCCACTTTATTTATTAGCAAGTCCAGACGAATGTTGCTGATACATTTTATAATTGTCTCTGGGGATCAAACATGCAAAATACCTGTAATATATATTGCTTCTTAAGTAGAAATCTCCATTCTTCACCTAAAATCACTCCACTGGGAGCCTGGCAAAGCATCTGGTCACCTGTGCATCTGCTCAGCAAAGATTCCTCATGGCTAACAAGTCCCTATAAAACGAGCTGTTGGTCGCTGTCAAATCCCGCAACGCCTCTCCACTTTGTCCAAGCGGTTTGGGAGAAGTTTGATCGCTCTGTCAGGCAGCATCAGGCTCCTTCAGAGAAAGCTCATTCTGATTGACAGTAATCTGAGGAGGCACTGTTTGATCAGAAAGATGCTTCCTTTAAAATGAGTTTATGTGGAGAGGGTTTCCCAGATGTCGCAGGGTAATCAGTCGCCTCCCCAGGATGGGGGAATGTTGAGACAACCAGCAGCTCTGGCAGAGAGCAGCCCATGGCTGCTCCTCTGCAGCTGGGGCATCTCCTGGAAGTGCTCAGCACTGCTGAGCAGGAGGTGATCCCATAGGAAATCACGTCTTTTCCTACCCATGAGAAGACCACAAAGCCACCACATGTGCAATCCTCAGCTATCAGCATCTGCTTGCCTTCTCCTCAGATGCTGGTACTGTACTTCACAGAGCTCTGGAGATGAGATTAATCTGCTGGGAGCGTCAGAACGAAGGAAAAAGCCGTGGTCCCGCTGAGACACGTTCCAGCCAGCTTTTGCAGCACCAGAAGTGTGGATTTCCACACAGTGTACCAGCAAGACACGGGGGTCCTGCTCCATGGTATTCGAAACAAGCCCTGGGATGAAGGCAGTGTCCTTGGCTCAGGGAGGAAGGGAGGGTGCCTGGCACCCACAGCAGGACTCGTGCCAAAGTGTCACTGACAGTGTTGAGGCCATTTTTGTCCTATTCATTTATTTTATCTGAGGGCCACAAGCAAGAGGCAAAGGGCAGAGGGCAGTCCCACGCTGGCAGGATGTTCCAGAGACGGTGAGCACTGAGCTGGGTGGGACTGGAGACCTCCTCTCTCCTGGTCCCAAGGTGTTGAGCTGCATTATTCTCTTCCTCTTATGCTTATTTTCACCAGCCATAAAATACGGATACGGCATATTTAGCTCTTAGTCATGTTGTGAGCATTATTTTATGAGTGTGTTACAGTGCTTTGAAAACTCAGTGTTCCCTGAATTACTGCTTTAATGCTGTGCTAGAGATCAACGACACTGATAAAGTGGGGTTGCCTGCTCATTAAGTCATAGGTTGGACCAGCACACACCGGGGAGAACTGTGAGCTCTCCTCTCCATCATGCCTTCACCAGAGCAAGAGGCTTATCTGTTGTTTGCTGAATCATCTGCTGGAGCTGCATAATCAATGTATTTGCTCTGGATAGTATTTCCTGTGAAAATAACTGCCCCTGAGGCCACACCTCACACTTCTGGAGAGATAAGTGGTTAACCATTGTCTCAACTGAAGATTGACACTAAGCTGATAAAGCTACCAAGCTAACTGAGCAGTAACTTCATTAACTCCCTACATGCCAGTCAACCAGGGAGTTTTACTGAGCTGACCAGAAATTAAGGCCCCCTGAAATGCCAGGCAGGCCTTTCCAGCTGTTCCCAAGTGGGTTTTTTTGAGTAAATGTCCCACTGTCAGTGCACACACTGTGTCAGCTTAAAACATGACATTCATCTGTTTCAATGAGCTCTGTAGGCATCTGCAGGCAAACTTCACCACAGCTGTGTGTATCCCCTTGGGCATCTTAAACAACCATCCTACAGTCCATGGGAATGCACCTCCTTATCTGCCTCCTTGTCTCCTCTTTCCCCCTTCACAGCAAGAAAAACACAGTTCAACCACAACATGGATGGAGTACCACCACGGTGGTCAAGACACAGTTATCTTCACCCAGAGGAGCTGTGCAAGTGCTCAAGATTTTTCTGGATGTGCCCAAAATGAAAACGTGACGCTTGCGCCTTTTGTCTCTCTCCTCCAGATGTTGCATGCAGCTGCTACACTGATGGCATGGAGGGACTGCTTCCTAAAGAGCCTGGAAGAACCTTATTGAAACCCATTTGCTCTCAAGCAAATCCCACTAAACCTTTAGGATTGGGTGGGTTAGAGGTTTGTGGTCTTACGGTTAACCCAGATACAATTGTCAGGCTTGTTTGCTCTCTTTTCAGAGAGCCATGGGCTGAGTGGACACACTTCTCTGACCCAAGAGTTGTCTTCTCAGGCAGGATGGAGGCAAAATGCCAGGACAACATAAAAAAATCCAACAAAACAGTACTGCAGTGCTTTGAAAGTCCAGATGCATCCCAAGATTGAAGTGTCCCTCCTGCAAAACCTCCAGTCTTTGCCGTATAATCTACTGAAGCTTGGATGGTGATGAATAACAAGTTTCAGTTTCTCTAACTGCTCCCCCAGAGTTCCACACAGGGCCCCAAACCTGCAAAGTACAGCTTCTGCTGCCTAAAATATGGCATTTTTTTTCCTCCCCAGCAGACTTACAAACCTGAGAATCTACCTTGTATGTATTACAACAGTCTTGCTTGTATGAAGTCATCAGGTGCAGAGAAAAAATATTTGATAGCTCCATCCTATCCATCAACAACTTGTCCTTGGACTACATCATCACATTTACAGTGTGCCTGTGCAAAATATACTCTGCAAAGGGTCCCTGACTCCTTGCACATAACTCCTTGTTATTCATACATTGTTTTCATCTTTCCTGTGGGGGAAATCTTACTGAATCTTTCACACCCCGGGAGACAGGGTAAGATTTTTTTTTTTTTTAACTGAGTTGCAAAGTAAGGAGTTCTGTACCAGAGCAATTACGGTTTATTGTTTCAGTTGGTAAATGTTTAAAAAAGCAGCCGTCTCTTAAGACCATACCATAAAATGTGACTTGCACACAAACTGTAAATAAATAGAAATAATTCCTTGTGCTACAAGATCCATCTGGGGTTGCTTTCAGTTCCTCATATAGTTACAAACTTTCTGTGCATCTATGAGCAAACCAATTAATCTTCCCTGTATCTCATTTCCCTTTTAATGCAATGAGCAAAGTTATCTCCACTGTCCAGAGGATGAGTTCTGTAGCCTGACAGAGCCCCAGAACACCTATCCCCTTGCCCCCTGCTCCAAGGAGGACTTCAGCAGGATCAAAGTAAATAGCTTGCAGTGATTTCACATCTTCCCACCCCCATGGGCTTAATGTGATTTTTTGAAAAGGGAATTAATTTCTAGCCAGCCTGTGGTTTAGCTGTTACTCATTTACACCAAAGATCTCAGAAAGGATTTAAGCAAAGGTGTGACTTGATTAGCAGCATTTCTTCTCACAGCCAGGTACACCGCCCTCTTTTAACACTGTCACTGCCCAGAGGAGCAAAGGAGGACCTCAGAAGTCAGGATTAACATGAGGGCCACAGGCCACAGCTGCTTCCATAGCTCTTGAAACAAGAGCAACCAGATTTATGCTCTGGTGACTTCCTATCCCTGCTCTGTCAATTCCTACTGGCAGCTAGAACCTGTGCTTGTCTGCCACCTGTTATCCCATCTCACCATTCTCCCACAGCTAAAGTGCATGGGCTCCTTCACCCATTTCCCCACCAACTTCTAGGATACATGTGAAAAAGCCTTGTGTCTCCACGGGGAGACACAGTACAGCCTTATGTTTGTGTTTTTCTGCAGGTTTTTTTTCCTGCTGAGCTGGTGATCTCGTCATCTGTACAGAAAAAAAAAAAAAAAAAAAAAAAAAAAAAAAAAAAAAAAAAAAAAAAAGACTCATTTTCAAGGAGAATGGAAAATGGATCTCTGCAATTACAAGGGACTCACCTCTCTGTGCTTCACTGGTACCTTCACTATCATGGCAGTGGCTACCTAGCAACCGTGCCTTTCGACTCACGCCACCTTTATTTAGATATATTTGTATTTCTGCTGGCATGGGGAGATGTTGGCCGTAAAAAGTATTAATTTGCTTGGGCACGGTAAGCTAGGTAAAACAGAATCCTCTCCCAGAGATTTTAAAACACTACTTCAGAAGCTCCAGCAGCTCTTTTGTTGGCCTGGCAGCTGTACCTGTCTCACCTCACTATTGAGACAGGCTTCTTGTCAGGTTAGAGTGTGCAACAAAAAGTACTTACCGTAAAAAGTAAAAAACAAACCAAAACTAAAAGCACTCCCCACCCAAATCCCTGAAAAACAAGACCTTAAGGTTTTCTAGGAGCAAGTCCTCTTCCTAATAATGCACAGGAGCAATTAACCAGTGGGTGGTTTCTGGGCCTACCTTAACTTAAGCTTTAAATATATGTACTTAATGCAGTTACTTATTGCCTAGAAGACAGGGTGGAGTCAAATGTGCTTAAGATCTGTAGACAGAGGCAATCTAAGGCAATAAAGCTCTTCTGCCTCCCTTCTGTCTAAAGGCAGAGCTAGGTTAACCTTATAAAGCTGTGTAATTGTGCTGGTTGCTTGTATTTTAGATCATTGCCCTCCATTTCAGACCTCCCTCCTCCCTCCCCATCATCTATGAAAAACAGAATTAGGCAGGAGCAGTAAATCACTGCATGGAGCTTCCCTGCCTCATCCCTCTTGCAGCTGACAAGAAGCAAAACCTTGCTGATTTTCAGATGGCAATACTTTGGTCAGTTCATGGGGCGAGATACCCTTCCAAAAATATTTCAATATAGTTCTCTATTCCTCCCAGCTGCCCTTCTTCCCCATGCTGTAGCCTCATCACAATCTTCTCCCTGGGTTTGTTTCAGCCTTCAGGCTGGTACATATAAAGCTTTTAATCATTTCAGTGTAATTTATTAGTGTTATCCTACTAACTCTGAGTTTTTCCCAGTATTTATTAATTAACCTTCCCAAAACTTCTGTGGAGTAGCAAACTGTTCCTTGTCCAATTTGGCAAGAAAGGAGCCAGGGCTTGTATTTAGTATCACTGGGGAAACCTCCTGATTCCAGTGGAACTGGGAACTGAATAACAGGATTTTGTACAAGCAGACAGTTAGAAAGACTGAAACCCAAACAGCCAGTAGGCAAATCAAAGGAAGGAGGGGAAATGTGTTTCTGTAAAAGTAGGCATGCTAATAAACAGATATTGGGGAAAAAAAAAAAAAAAAAAAAACAAAAAGAGGAAAAAAAAAAAAAAAAAAAAAAAAAGTGTAATTCTGTAGAGAGTAAGATGGACAGATGTTATTCTGCTGCAGAGTAAGATGGAACAGACAGTGTCTTTGAATACCAAACTACTCATCCCAGGTTAGGGGTGTGAGTTCAACCTCAGGCTCCTACAGAGGTTGGTGGTTCTGTAAGAGGTTCGCAATTAACAAATAAATACAAAAAAAAAAGAAAGGACTAAGCAAAATGTAGGTCATACATTTCACCTGACCCCAGGTGAAGTGCTTGGACCCTTAAGAAGCTCTGAGTAGGACCCCAAGCAGCTGTCACTTTGGGTAGGGACAGAAAAGAAACTGAGATGTCAGAGGAGGGCCACTGTCTGCTGAGGTCTCAGCCACCTCAGGTGAGGCTTTAGGAGTCACTTCTCTTCCCCTGAAACCCACAGATCAGTGGACATACGGACTCTGGTACCTCCAAGAACTTTTTTCCTTCATTTTACATTCTTTGAAGGGCAATATACAACTTTAAAATCATGGATTGGATCTCAGATACTCACCTCTAATGCCTTGGTAATGTAGCGTCAATTCCTGTCTGCCTTGACACTATCCAGCTGGATTACCCTGGAAATCCTTGCTTTACAAGAAAGGATGTGCCAATGAGTCACCCAACATCTCCTGTGGTCCTGGCTGCTGGAGACAGAGTGAAGCACAGCCTCCTGTTGAAAGATGCTGAACACACAGATCTCATCAGCTGGGTGACTCTTTAAGGAGGATACAGAGGGCAGCAGCAGGGATTTAAAACACAGCAGCTACAGCTGGGTTTTTTTTTGTGATGTGCCCATCCCTTTAACATTTGAGACACACCCAGAGAAAGTGTTGAATTCCAGGTGAAAGCTGGGAAAAAAGGGTTTGGGGTGTTTTTTTGACACAAGGATTCAAAATCCATTTAAATCCTCCTATAGGCATCAAGTTCTTGATCAAGATGTATCTTTGACAAGCCCTTGAAGCTGCATCACAAACTATGGCCCCATTTCTTTAACAGGTCATGCGAAGGAGAGTAGAGCCCTGCATTCACCACTGTTCCTGTTTTCATTAAGTCTGATATCAAACCTGTCAGATGGAAAAAGGCAAAGAGACCCTGAGACAAAGAGCAGGTTCAAGTTTAGCATGGGCTGTATTCAAGGTCTGTCAGATGGGGGTGATATCACCTGCCTAACTCACAGGAAAGCTGAAGTTTGCAGAGGGCTCTGCAGATGTCAGAAGAACTATAACAATTGTTAATTAGAATATGATCATTCAATTTAGGCTTTGATTCTCAACATGTTTTATCCTCTACCCTTTCTGTTACAACTGCAGTATTGAAATTTCATTTATCTTCGTTGTCTGCAGTTTTGAAGTAATGGGAAAAGTTCACAGTGAAGGCTTTGAGGTGTCTTCCTGTTATCAAGGCTGCATTGAATTGATTTAAGCCTATTAGTTTATCAAGAGCATAATCCCATTCTTTAGCTTTCGAGGGAAAGCAGCAACTATCTCAGTTAATTACTGTTTCTTTGCTGGTACCCCAGAGCAAGCAAACGTTCTGTGGCCCAAAGTAATTGTGAATGTGTACGTATGGTCCTACTAACTATAACTTGTAAGGTTAATTGGAAAAACTGGGAGAAGCGTGGGACGCAGAATAAGTGAATTTCCTTCACAAAAGAAGATGACGTATCCAGTGGACTGAAAAAAAAAACCAGGCCTGTTTTACTCGGTGTTTGCATAAAGAGCAGGCCGTGGAAGGTCCCACAGAAATGCATCAAAAGCCATCAACACCAGTTTTGCCAAGGAGCTGGCCATTTTCAGTGCACAGCTGTGGGAAAACTGCAGGAGCAGCCCTGCACGGGGACCACTGAGGTTCAGCTGCCTGCAGATCCTGCCTGCCCTCACCACAGGCAGCTTTAGGGCCCTTCTCCTGAAGATCCTCTGCTTCATTTCGTGCCCTGCATCCCACCTGCCCCAGGGTGACGTTGCAAGGTGAGAGTACGGCAGGGTGAGTTTGTCTTGGCCATGCTGCTGCAGTCACATTTACCTGTAGGGATAAAGGAGCTGGTGGTTTTTTTCTGGGTGTGAGGGGTGCAGGTGGATGGAGGACCTGCATCCCATGATGGGAGAGATGAACAGGAGTGAAGGAATGGGAATGTGTGGACAAAGCTGCGTGCAGGGGGAGGTGGGAGGGGGGATTGAGTTTTGCCTCACAGGGGTTTGAATCCGAGACAGAGAGCACAGCAAAGCAGGAATCTTTCTGAATAATATTGCAGTAAATTTTCCCAGATTCTTAGGAGGTTTCTAATAAAATAGTCCTGTCAACTTCAGTGAATCTTTGATTTATACTGACTGGGGATTTATCCTTCTGCTGGGGCATTTCTAAACTACCTATAATTTTGTTATACTAGCAAAGTCAGAGTCGTTCTGATGTATGTATTATTGGTTAATATGGACTGTCATCAACCCTTCAGTCAGCTGGCCATGATTCATGAAAGAAAATCACTTCTAATTAAGCATTCATCTAATTATTCTTGCCAGAAACAAATGAAATATGCAACCAATATGTTCCATAACAGCTTCAGAAGAGTACCACTAGGATTTGTGAAGCCAGATGATTGAATGCACGGGGAAGCTTTTCAGCACATGTTGCATGAGAAAATGATCCATTCCTACCTTTTAACTGTCTTCTGAACATTTCAAGCAGTATTTAATGTCAGACTAGATTTTGGAACAAGGCACATTAATGACTACAGTAATTGCTCTTTGGGAGAACAGATTTGAGTGACAACACTTTCTCTAACCTCCAGGGGCTTACTTTCCTATGAACAGCTTAACGTTTAAACAAACTGATTTCTCAATATTTTACCAAAAAAAAAAAA
>VWYO01016603.1:346002-379401 GCA_013400275.1 Rhadina sibilatrix | reverse complement strand
AAAAAAAAAAAAAAAGAAAGAAAGAAAAAAAAGAGAGAGAAATGACATAGTTTGTTTCCTTCAAAATTTCTGAAGTTCTTATTTTTTACGAAGTATCAGGAGAGGTCTCATAACAGATCAGAATTAAACCTCCCTCAAAAGTATATGGTAGCTTTCTCTTCAGCCCCTCAAGAGGACAAAGTGTGGCAAAAGTCTAAAAACATCCTCTATATTAAAAAAAAAAAAAATGAAACCAATTCAAAGAGTTAACAACCACTGCAAACAGATTTACTGCAATTCATTATAAAGTTAAAGTAAATGGAGCATTTAAAAAGAAATAACAGATGCCATCATCCTGGATGGATAATTAACAGCAGACTCTTTAACACTTATATTTAAGTGGGACTGAAACATTTCAAAAAGATTTTTTTTTCTGTTGCAAAACATTCAGATGTAAAAAAAAGATCATTCTCCTCCAACAACCTCCCTAGGGGAATGAACTTCTGAATAAAACTGAGAGAACACTTCAGGACTACAGGTTTCCATTTTTCATGAGAGGAGTATGAGCTGCCTGTTGAGCTCCTGGGTGCAGAAAAACAGCAAAGGTGATACCTACCCACCCACCCAGCTACCTAACCCACTTCCACCCCTGCTGGGCAGAGTTTACCCTCCCCAGCCTTGCAGACCTCAGCTTTCTCACTTTTGGTGGGCTTTCCAAGGCAACTCTGCCTTGCCTGAGCCAAAACAGCTGCTGAGTGGGGACATTGTTCTTTAGCAGGTGCTTAGTAATAAAAATAATTCTTCATTTCTATGTGCATTTTTCCTGCAGCTTCACTTAAACAACCCTGCCCTTTTTCCATCTCCCAGGTTCTGGGGAGATGCACCAAGCCAGGGTTTGCTCAGACCTATTCATTACAGAACTGCACCTACTTTGCCGTCACTTGGCACCTTCTTTTGGCTGCAACAGTAGAAAAACTGGCTCAGGCTGAGAGAAAGGCTGGAACCCTCCTCCGTTTTCTAGAGGTGATCTCTCAAGGTAAGGATTAACACATTGTTCAGACAGTCTGAGGGAACAAAGGTGCTTTTGCCATTCTCTGTGCCGTTTGGAGGCATCGGATAACACCTTTTGCTTTAATTTTGGGGAAGACAAAAACCTTTTAAAACACAGCAAGACCATCAGCTGCCAGGTTACAAAACTCGCTCCAGGTTACCTCCTCTGAACGCTGAAGCTGGTGTGCAACACATGGCTGTCCAGAGGCTGGGTATATACCAGCTGAGGGTGGATGGGCATCCAGGACCATCAGGATTTTTTTTTTTTTTCCCATCCTGGGTGCCTTCAGCACATGACACGGTTTAACCATCAGCTGCCTCAATGTCTCACTTCAGGTTGGGAGTATATGCCTCTTACAAAAAACAAAGCCTTTCTGATAAAAAAGCACGTTTCTCACTTGGTTGTTGTTGTTGCTGTTGTTTGTGAGGCTGTGCGTGTTACNCTATTACATTTTTCGAATTCTATTAATAAAAGAACATGCAATACAACTTTCTTATGTTATACATAAAGCAATCGGCTGGCTCTATGCGAAAAGCCAACTCCAAAACATGCATTTATAACACAGAATATCTTCTGAGTCAAGACACACATGCTCTCCTTATTGATGTGAGAAAACAATGGTGCCAAGGGGCATTAAAGATCTGTTCATTCAGGTGGCGGGGGGCGTGGAGCGGTAATTACACATTAATGATAAAGTCAGAAAAATACCAGGAAACTTAGGACAGCCCCTCCCCTCAGCTATTTACTTGTCCAGGAGATTTTAAGTTTGAATATGTGGTCTGCATATGTGATCTCCCTGTTAGATTGATAATGGAGGCTTTTGACAATCCCAGCCCCAGGAATTGAACGCACACACACAGCAGAGTTTGCAGCGTGTTGCTGGCTTGGTAAGAAACCCAGCCCAGAGCCTAAACGAGAGAACAAAACCGGGCTCCATCTCGCAGCTCAGCAACAACTGGGTCTGCCTGTTGCCTACGTGGAAAGCAAAGCTCCAGCTCGAGGCACGCCAGCAGAGGGTAACTCATGAATATGAACACCCGAGAGCGCCGATGACAGGAAGTTTACATAATGGTAACAGTATCTGTCATACTTTGCGATTCTCCCACATGTGATATCTGATGTCTGGCAGTGACTCACGGGCCACGGCTCTCCTGTGGCTGCTCAGTTAGGTAGGACTGCAGAAGGAGCCCCCGAGTCACGTTCAGAGGCGGGCACGCCTGCCCCGGCGCTGACAGCTCGGTGGGCGTTCATTGGGGCTGGTGTCAGACACCTGGATGCATCACCATGTGAGGGGAAGGCACACGGGCACGAAACTGCATCTTTTACAGATTTTGAGATGTCTGGGAAGAGAAGTGATACTCAGAGTCACAGTCCTCCCCCCCTCCCCATCTTGATAAGTCGATAAGTTAGCATTTTTGTCTCATTTCCATTTTCCCGAACTTCTATGTGTACGAAATTGCTATAGGCAACTGCCCAATGCCTTTGCATCTGCTAGAGCTGTTAAGTAGCTGATGAGGTCTTTTTCACAAGATCTGGCTTTTATTTAATTAATTATTTAGATTTTTCCGTTTCTTTTTTTTTTTTTTTTCTTTTTTTTTTTTTTTTAACAATTTCTGAAGATATAGAATCTGTTCCAGCAATATGGCGAGTGCAAATGCTTCTATTGGAGACTTGCTGATATCCAAGATGTCTTAGTCCTGCTCTTAAAATTATCTATTTAGCATAAAGGTGTAAATAAGTACGTGGAGATGCATGTGTAGAAAGGGGATATTAAGGTACATAAATATCCAGTATCAGAGATTTTTTTCTATGTTCCCATGACAGAGATTCATTTTAATGGAAATTGCTAAAGGACAGCCAGCTTCTTCATGATATTGGTATTGAATATCAATATCTTCAGTCATAAATAGGGAGGGTAGCGGGCTATATTCAGTCCTGGTGAATCTACAGTGAAATTGGAAACTGTTGACTACATAAAATTATGATTATATATTTCAGTTAACGAGAAAGATAATGGGAAAAACCCCCCACACTGTTTTCCTTAGTTAGCTGGATCGTTTTAATACTATTCACAGCACTTTCGTGCCCCAATGGCTGCCCAGGGATCCTACAAATTGTTACAGTTAATTTTTCAAAGATATTTTCTTACACAAGTTTAAGTTCCCTGAAATGCAGCCTCACTTCACAGGTTCCTTCCTTGTAAACTTATTTGTGAAGGGAGGGTCTCTGCGGTTCGAGGGCTGTCTGCTGGGGATGAAAGTGAGGGAAAGCGCTGTAAAACAAATTAAAAAAGGGAGGAGTAGGATCAAAGTACCTCATTAAGGGCAGTACATTACAGCCTTGTCCAACCTCTGCCTGCTGAGATTGTACACGTCTGTCACCAGTTAGCTGATAGCCCGGTTCTGCACCAGCGAGGAGAGGCTGGAAGCAGGAACATGTGGATGATAAAATTAATTGTGCTTAAGCTTACATAAGCTGTATTCTGAGCCATCCTTGCAGCACAGGGACCAGCACCCTTGCTTGACTTTTTTGAGCAAGTTGTGAGGCTGTTTGGGATGTTCTCAAGCAGCCAAGTCGCATTTCTACCTGAGTGCCCCTGGATATTTGTCAAAACAGAGGTTCCTAATTTTATTTGGTTGCGCAGTCACACGTGCTTACACCTCTTCTGACAACGGCACGTGGAGGGAAAGATCTTGGAGGAGAGATCACAGAATCACAGATCTCCGTATTTGCATCCTTTCCCAGCCAAGTCAGTGACTGGCTGGCCCGGCTGAGCTCTCTCCTTGCCTTCAGGCTTTGGCCATCTCTTGCTAATGTCAGCCTGTTCCCAGCAGGGATGTCCGGCCACATCGAGAGCTTTCCGTGGTGAGGGCCAGCACGAAGGAATGGCCCACCTTTGCCTTCCCTGCTCTGCCAGGAGGACTTCGGACCCATCCTGCCAGCCCAACTGCTCTTCATCTCTTTACAGGGGCCAGAAATTCTCCAGAACTGACAATTCCTCCAGGGCCAGTTTCACACCCACTCCTTGTGACTGCTCCTCCAGGCTGATAGAGTTTCCTCCAGGCTGTCACGTGCCCAGTGGAGCCATTAGGAAGGAGGAGGCGTCCCTAGGATCTGAACCAGCTTTCCAGCAGTGTGGCAGGACTGGTCTAAGGAGTTTGGGTGGCAGAGGCACGTTGGGATTTGCTCCTCTGTTGAAAAGAGGTAATCAGGATCAAAAGCAATTGGTTTTCCGTTCTGCTGTGTGAGCTGGCTTCTGCCCTGCCTCCTACATATCGACTGCATATCACGAAGCTACAGCTGAAACCCAGTCAAACACCTGAGCATCTGCTCATGTGTCTCAGCCCTGGCAAAAACTGGCTCATGGGACTCCGTTCACCACCTCCCACACTGCAGGTAGACACCAGCAAACCTCAGCTCTTCTCTGAAACACGAGATTCACGTGGTCTCGACAGGAAGAAAGGGAAAGGTGATGGTGCAGCCAACCAGCACTGCAGCTGCTCACTGCCACATGCCAGAGGGACACCTCCTGGGCCCCATCCCAGAGTTGCCCAGCTGGGATCAACCCAGGCCTTGCACGGGTAATTATGAATGGATTGCAAACGAGGAATCTGGAGGCTCAGAAACAGGAGGTGGATTGCCTCAGGGCTTGGCTGGTGGAGCAGTGATTAAGCAGCCTTGGCTGTTTGACACAAGTGGGAGAAAGGCACTTAGGCTTCTCTGCATGTTTGAATGTTGGGGTGCTGCTCTGCCTCAGATGTAATTTGATATTTATTTAGACATCTAGCCTTGGGCCCATGGTGACTATGGAAGCGAGAGAAATCACAAATTCCTGCCAAACAGATGGATGACAAGGCAGCTTCAGATGCCTCAATTGATAAGATTAATCATATTCCTTGATGCTTCCTAGACATACTGGTTGCACCTACCCATGGCTCCTCAGCAGAGGTTCAGCAGGTCCTACATCCCTTCTAAAGGTGAGGCCAGAGTCCACAATTTCCTTTTGCATCCTACCCAAAACATTGGTGACCAAATTGCCAGTGGTGCCTTGCGGAGTGTATTGTATAACTGTAGAATGCTGCAGAATTGCATAAACAACTACTTATAACAACAGCCCAAACACTTGTCAAGCTGTAAAAGTCTCCTCACCACACCCATGGGAGCACTCCCAATGTGATTCCATGGGAGTGAGGCTGGTCTCATTTGGGAGGAATCACACCCTCAGCAGGTTTGCTCCACTCCCCTGGCCCGTCGGCCCTGAGGAGACCAGGACACTTTTGCAGCATGCATTGGAGGAAGTTCCTGTGTGGTCTTTTTTTTGGGTTGTTAGGTATTTTAATTACTTTTTCATTGCCTGTTAATAGCCAAAAAAAAAAAAAAAAAAAGCTAAAAAAGCTCCCTTTTCTTCTCCAATTGGACGGGTCAGTTTGTAATGTAATTTAGGAGAATTATGCCTTCCACCAAAAAGAGGAAAAACAGTTCAGTTGCAGTCTCTGCAGCAAAGAACTTGCAGAGAGACTGAGATCCCCTTTTTAGGGAGTACGTCTTGAAGATGATTGTGAATGCACTCTCTCTCTCCATCAGTCTCTTTCTTTTTCCCCTCTTCAGTCCCTTGCCAATCCAACTCCTCTAAAAAAGACAGGAACCACTTGGTTCACATCCATCTTCTCATCCTGGTGGTGGCTGTAGCACAAGGTGGCACTGGAGTATTTTTGCATCTTTTAGGTGACTGCTGGTTTTCCTTCCTATAAACCAGGACTTTTTTTCCCGTAAGGAATACAAACAAATTAGTGTACCATATAAATAATTACCTTTATGTAAATGCGTGTGATAAGATAAATGGAATCTGAAATGATTAACTAACCTTCCATTTAACAACATTTCTGACATTTGTTTAGAGGAATGAAGTCCAACCAGCTTTCCTGTGCCTCTTTACTGTGGAATACCAAGGATGGGTAGTGGGCATTAAAGTGACTCTGCCATGCCTTGCTCTACTTTGTCACATGGGCTGAAAATACGAAACAGGAGGGGAAAAAATTAAGGAAGCACTCAAGCCGGCCAACTTTTGATGTCCAACCAGATTTCAGCTGCCACTAAGGCAAAAGCACCTTCTTCTCACCATTTGTCTTCATGGGTTTCTTTGGATCCGTGCTGCAGGTTGGGCTCAGGTTGGCTTGAACCCTTGAATCCCAGCACCCTCCAAGCAGCACAGCAGCGCGTGGTGGCCAGCTGGGAAGCTGGTGATCCAGCAGAGTTTTCCCCAGGGCTGGTCCCAAGCTTACTGAGGCTTGCTGTCCACAGCTCCACGCAAGGGTGGCTGTTTTGGTTCAAGGTCTGGAAGCCGGATGGTTCGGCGTTCGTCCGGGGATTTCTGCACCACGCCTTCCTGCCCGGTGTAGACACGTCCCAGGTCTATCATCATTTTCATCTGCCAAGCATTCAGACAAAATAATTAACTTAGCTCTGCTGGCGCGCGTTCCTCGCTCTAAATTATTTGTATCAAAGAGTGTTTTTTTCAACAAAATCTTTGTATTTAAATCACAAAAAAAAAAAAAATAAACACGAGGAGAGTCAAACAGTAAAAACACTGATTAAAACTATAGAAAAACTTGACTGTGTTTTTTGGCACAGGCAGATAATTAAGAGGATTTTTAAGGGTTTTCTCTGTACCAGGTAGAGATTTAGTGGTATTTTGCGCTAATCACCTTAGGCTGCAGAGACAGTATCACAGCATAACACAAAATAAATGACCAGAAGGCTTAATGTTTTTTGTGATTTTTATTTAAAGTGATTTCATATTGCAAGCTTGTGCCAAAAGGTTCATTTGTTTCTGAGTTTCTGGCTCTGAGGACTGTTATCCACGCTGTGAATTTACCACTGTGTTTGTCCACACAGTTATTGGAATGCATATAAATAATTTTCAGGTGCCATTCAAGCTTGTCTCTCTTTTGGTCCAAAACACCACTTTTGACAGCTACCAATCAGAGCATTTCAAGTACCTGCAATGCTGTATCTGCTGTGATTAATGAAAAATGTCCCTTCCTTTTCTTCTCCAATCTTCTGCATAAGAGCATACCTGCTGTAGGAGTGTTATACAACACCTCCTGCAATAGGTGGAGGAGTCTCCCCAGTCACTTCCCTACACTGTGAATTAAGTCCTGAGGTGCTCATGCAAGTTATTTTATATACAAGAGGGGGTTTTTTGAGGAATCATTGGTTTTATGTGACCCAACCAGAGTTTCAGCCACTTTTTGACCTCTGGGCATTATGTTCTCACACCAAGACTCATCTTGGTGCCTTTTGTCATACACCTCTCCTGCTGCAGAGCCCCCGAAGGGCAGTCTGAGACACCTTCAGGTAGGACACCAGGCCACAGCCATCCTCAATGAATTCAGGTGTTGTTTGAGGCTGTTCCAGCTGCAAAGTCAGCAACACACATTCAAAGTGCTTCCTGAGTGTTTGAGGACCCCAAGAGTCTGGAGAGCTGAATGTGTCAGTCACTATCTTTGCCCCTCTCTTCTCTGAAAGGCAGCACAAGGCTGTGGCTCATTCTCCTGCTTTCAAGACTGGTAGAAAAGGGGGCACCAAACGTTTTGGGGTTTCTGTTACAGGTTAATTATTTCAAGTCCTGCTGCTTGATGCCCTGCTTGTTGCGCCAGCTTTCCATAAACAAACTTTGGGAATCCTTGTTCTAATAGTATCTTTCCATCTTCTTAATGGCTATGTTTTTTCACTCCATATGGCCACTTCATCTGCATTAAGCCTCCTCACTTCTAACAAAAAATCCTTCTGTCGTTTCTGTGTTTAGCCAGGTCTGTTGCTCAGATGGTGCAACCACTGAATGCTTAAGCTGAGTCTGTGTAAAATGTTGTTTCTCTAGCTATAGGCAAGGTCAGGAATAAATATCTTTGGTACCATATCTATTTAACTGAAAATCTAACTAGACCTCCAAATCTGTGCGCTTGGCCACATATGTTAGAAACAGATCCTCTAGGAACTGATTTGTAATAGCCATTCCTACCACCACCTCCTCCTCCTCCCCAGAAGCCTGACTGCTGTTGATTACATCCTGACTGTGTCCAAGGAAAGTTGTCTGGACTGAGTAAGGCTGAGAGAGAGCTTTAATGTTGTTTTAGTACCTTTGCATCTTGGCTCTACTGGACCAAAGGTCCTGTGTTTCCAACACTAGCTGACAAGGAATGCAAGTAAAACAGAGAAAAAACAGCAGAGCAGAGAGAACATATGATAGCTCTGCACAATTTCCTCTCTTCCAGGTATCTCTGCCCATCCAAAGCCATGTACAATGTCTCTGCACCTGTAGGTCTTCCATTAATTTGTCAAATCACTTCTTGAGCACATCAGCATGGCAAAATTCTTCCTCCTGTTTGTTTCGAACTTGCTGGATGATAATTTTATCTGGCCAACTCTAATCTTATCACATGCAGAACAATGACCTATTGTTCCTAATCCACTTTCTCTATTGCCACAATTAACTCCACAGATCTCTACTGGATTTTTCTTTAGGTCATATTCTACTCAGTTTGTTCTTCCAGGATCTATCCCATGCCTTTTTTTTTTTCTTTTTGCCTTTTTTTTTTTTTTTAAATCACTGCTGTTCTCTGTTACTCTTCCCCTTCTGCTTTATTTTTTTATGAGAAAAAGATCAGAAATGCATGTGGTAGCAAGAGCAGGAACTTAGAGTGACTGAAAAACCTCTTCTTTCTCTTCTCTTCTCTTCTCTTCTCTTCTCTTCTCTTCTCTTCTCTTCTCTTCTCTTCTCTTCTCTTCTCTTCTCTTCTCTTCTCTTCTTTCATTTCTCTGCCCTTTCCTATTAACTCTAACCTGACTGTGTTCATTAAAAACCTTAATCAAAATCAGCTTTTGCTCATGAAGGAGGTTTCCATTAACTTGAAGATGAGCCAGGTGTTGGCTTTCTTACTGTCTAAAGGTGGAAAAACAGAAGTGGGAAAACACATTATTGCAGCAGTCCAGCTGAACAAACGTAGTATCACACCAGATAAAGCCCAATCCATCAATCTAACAGACAGTCAAACCTGGATCTTACAATGTTGACAAGATCCATGCCACTGACTTCAGTGGGGTCAGGCTCTCTCTCCAGGTCTTTATTTCCCTCCAAGAGCAAGTAGAAGAGTCACCCCATGACAGCACACTGGTTGCCTCAGTCCCCAGGTGGCTGGACATTTTCTCCATCCCTGTAAATAAGCCCAGGACATTTTAGATTCACTGACAGATTAACTGCAAACAGACCAGTCCCTTTGTAATGACACTCAGGATGAGAGAATTTTTTGTTTGAGGCGATCACAACAGATTTTCTCTACTGTATAATCTTCTTCTTGGTCTTTTAAAATGTTGTCTTAGATCTTTATTTTCAGACAGCCTTCTTTTGCCTGAAGTCATGCTTACTCTTAACACTTAGACCGGCCAATGGGACA
The DNA here is from genome assembly GCA_013400275.1 of Rhadina sibilatrix. Classification (NCBI taxonomy): domain Eukaryota; kingdom Metazoa; phylum Chordata; class Aves; order Passeriformes; family Phylloscopidae; genus Rhadina; species Rhadina sibilatrix. The sequence continues at coordinate 369,918 of VWYO01016603.1, read as the reverse complement.
TCATTAGCAAAGGAAGCTGATTTAATCGGGCACCGGGAAGCTGTGGCAGTTGTTTGGCTGCTTCATGCCCAGAATTCTTCTCTCAGACTTCTGGTGATCCATTATTTCTGGATTTCTGCTCGCACGCTTTCTCTTAGCAATTCCATTTCCAGCATTAAGTTACACCTTTATCACCTCACAGCCGTAAATATGTCTCCAGCAGCCCCCGTGGCAAGGTGCTGCCGCAGGGGACGATGCCTTTTCCCCTATATCACCAGGTGTGTCTTGAAACTTTGCCTCCACTCTCTACCCCCTGCCTTCCCCCCTCTGTCAGGAAAGCAGATTTTTCAATCAGGGTATCTGTGCAGCAGGTTCAAAGGCAGGCCAGCTCCTCAGCAGCGCTATAAATAAGTCTGTCTCTCTCTCTGCTCCTCCACTTCAGCAGCTCAGGCCTCCTGGTGCCATAAAAGTCACCGTCGCTGGAACCTTTGCTCTGTGCCTGCACATTTTTGGGCAGCAGGGCGTGTAACACACTTTTGAGTCTTCATATGCCAAGATGCAGAAAATCAATTTTAATGTCCCTACAAAGAAGGGCTAGTGAGGCGAGAGGCTATCAATACTGCCAGACACCCTCGTGCGCTGGAGGTACGAGGAGGAACGCCACAAAAATAAAAAGAGGTTCAGTGCTTTCTCTAGCCCCTTACTCCTGTGACAGGGATCAGCAGCCTAACACAGTGCAGAGGAGTGGAAATGGAAAATGAGTGTTTTCCTCCCTGTGTCCTCAAGAAACATTTGTCTCAATAAAATGAAAAACTGAGGAATTGTGCGCTCTTTGACTGTTATCATAGAAACATAAAATGGCTTGGGTTAAAAGGGACCTTAAAGATCATCCAGTCCCAACCTCCTTGCCATGGGGAGGGTTCGGTTTCAGAAATTTTACCCTGCTCATCTCAGCACTAGATCAGTGATCAAATGAGAAAATTGGAAAGTCTCATCTAGAAACCTACAGTGCCTGAAGAGAGTGTTGAGAGAAATTTCCAAAGACGGAAGAAATTAAGTACTAAAGTAATGGTACTATAAGGATATCCTTGTAGTTTTAATTACAATCCCTAGTTCATATCAGTCAGAATTAATTTGCTTTACCATATCTTGCTGCATCTGAGGCACCAAACTATCCATATCTTGATTTTTTTTAAGCCCTCATACTAGCTCCAAAATGCATAATGGTTGAACTCCACAGATGAGAAAATAGAAAGTGAAAAGGAGAGAGAGAACAAATCAAAGCAATCAATTCAAAAGAAACTGTTTCTTACAAGCCGAACAGCAAACGTCTTCTGAACGCTTCGCTTCAGGGCTTTGACAGAGGCAAACTCTAAAATCTTGGAATACACGGCAGAAAACAAGTCAACAGTTTTGTCAGCAAGTAACACACAAACGGGAATTATTTCAATCACATGAGGATCTTAACCTTTGCAACTGTGCCTTTCGAGGGATATTTCGAGCGGAGCGTGAACTGACACCCTGTGGAATGCTCACACAAGGCATGTTCTTGTTCTCCCGCTTCTCCTCGGCGCGTCTGCTGCCTCTAACCTCCTCCTTCCCAGCTGCGTCCCGAAACAATTTCTCGGTGCAGTCCAAGCACAGGGCTATCTGCTGGGTTTATTTAGCAGTGGGGAAGGGCTGTGCTGGGCAAGTCTTCTGTGTAAATGTGCAGACACTGACACTTGCAAAACACCAGCGCAGCGCTTGGCACAGGGGAAGCCTTTTCGGGCTGGCTTTATGACAAATGTAAAGCTGTGATCAACAGGTGGGTTTAGCTGGTGTTTTCCCCTACATGTCCTCCCAATAACAGCATAGTTTAAGCAACTTCAGAAAGGAATAATGCTGAGTGCAAAGGGAGAAATATAATAAAGCTGTGAGAAACACATTCACGCAGTGCCTTTAAATGTGCACTGAATTATAAATTAGGTGATTCCATAGAAACATCTCCAATTAAAAAAAAAAGAAAGTTTGGTGTGAATAGATTTTTCTCATATGAACCTGTTTGCAGAATTATGCACGTGTCCTAGTCCAGCCTATTTTAAAAAAGCAATATAGCTTGAGAAAAATTAAAAAAGAACAAGTCTGAGGGATTATACCAGGAAAAAAAATACTCAAGCACAAAAAACAATTCATGGTAAGCACACAAAACAGGGACTTACAAGCACTTAAAAAACATCAGGGTACTCTGTAGGGTAACAAACATACAGACACGGCGTCAGAAAAAGGAATTAGGCATTTTGAGTGCTGCACATCCTCCAAACACATAAAGTCGAAAATAAATATTCAGCATGCAATGCAAAAAAAAAAATAAAATTTCTAAATTATTAAATCTATGCTGTTTTTCTGTGAGCACTAAACCCACTGCAACCGNCTATGCTGTTTTTCTGTGAGCACTGCTTGCTTACAACAGCTACCCCCACGAAGCCTTCTCAACCCACTGCAGCCATCACAGCTTTCCCCACCACATTATTTCACAGAAGAGTCACAGCGTCGCGTTTCGCCGCGGCCCGTGAAACAATTTCAATACTTGTACCACTGAAAAGACGTGGCCAGTGTTCTGCTGCTGCAAATGGCTCTGTTTTGTTAGAAACCCACTGGAGATGGGATGATTGGTGGCTGCGAATGCCTGTGCAAATAATGAACTCAGGGTGCAGGGAGCTGTCGTTTTCCGGAAATAAATAAATTCCACGCTGAGTTATTTTACTGAATTATAGTGCGCGCATCGCTTTGGTACATAAAGGAATGTTATCTTTTTGGCTGAGATGGAGAAGGATTTCACAATAATTATTATTGATGCATATTGTAATTTACACGTATAGCCCGTGGAACACTCTGAGAAGTTGGGGGTATTTTTGGAAAAAGATGCTTTTCCCAACAGTAGGAAGAATACATATCCTCTGCATGAGGCTTTTCAAAGAAAATCCCAGAGGGAAGAGGGAGGTGGTTTCTAGAGAGGGTTTGAGCTCCCTGCTTCCCAGCCCATCTCTCTTTTGACAAACCCTGACTTCCACTGGAAGGCGGTTTCCTTGCAAAACTCCCAGCCGGCTGGAATCGGGAGTTATGGCTATTTCCTTCCAGAGCTGGCTTTCTACAACAAGGCAGTACAGCTTTCAAGGCTTGTGACAAACACGTCTTCAACATCAGTGGCATGCCAGGCAACTGCTTTTCCCTTCCTGTGTGTGCCAGGCTGTGCAGGATCAGGTGTTGGGTCTTCTTCTGCCACGGTTTAAAAGCAAGCCTGCGAGATATTACTGCAAAACTCACCTCTGCAGTACAGGAACACTAAAAATGTGTTGCTGCTTTTCACACAGAATATTCTACCACTATGAGGCTTTGCTCATTGGGGGAGACAAACTGGCTTCTGATATAAATCCAGAGACGTCCAAGTCTTTGTTTGTTTGTTTGTTTGTGGAGGGTTTTTTTCACATTAGGAAACAATTAATTTCATGGTGTTTACGAACTGTTAAAAATAACTACAGCCATTTTCTCTTTCCCATAGTCAGTTCTCTGCAGAGGCTACCACAGGAAAATTCAGTGATATAAATCTCGATGAACCTGCAGACACGTTTATTCATGATGCATTTTAAGAGCTTAAAGAAGAAATGCAATGCAGCTCATTAACTTTCCTTTCAGTGGTCCTGAAGCATATACCAACAGTTTATTGCACTGATGTACAATGCAGTTTGCTTTTTGCCAGTTCTCAATAACAAAACAAAACAAAACAAAACAAAACAAACAAACAAACAAACAAAAACCCACAAACACAAACAAGCCTATACAGCCAAAATTTAAATGATAACATTTTGGTTCACTTTACTTTGATTTTGTACATGCAACATGTATGTACTGCATCACTGTCTGCTCTGTTCACTTGGTATTTGTCAGCATTGTGAACAGCCAATTTGTGTATTAATTTGGGTGATTGGCAGAAGCTGTACCTGCCATGTCTTCAGGTGTTGAGTCAGAAATTCATCCTGTAGAAGTGCCATCCAGCATTAATCTCTCAGGGCATGTACACATGACTGTAGGTGTAGGCAGGATTAAGGTTAGCTATTTTTTGACTCAGTGGCATCTGGCAGAGCATTCCTTGCTCTGCCCATATACACCTGCTGGAGTAGTTAACATGGTGCAAGAGCTGGTATAAGCGTGAGATTTTTGTTAGCCTCTAACTTAACATCTGTTACATTTTTCCAGAAGCTTTATCAAGGTTAGAAATAAACTAGCTATGTACATTAAACAACAAACCAACCAAACAAAAAAACCCAAACCAAAACAAAACAAAAAAAGTGGTGTGTCCCTTCTTTTGTGTTTCCCTCTCTATGGTGGATCAAATCTTATAAAACCATCAGTGAGAAATAGTGCCCATAGTGTTGGCCTAAAGGAGAAAGGAATGGATTGGAAGAAGAGAGAAGGAAGAAATTTAAGAGAGTGCAGAAGACACCTGAGTGCAGCCTCTGCAGGTGTATGAGGAAAGGAATGGATCTAAATGGTTTCAATCCCAGCTCCCTTTCCTTTTAGTGGCTTTCTTTTCAGTTTAAGAAACAAGAAAGAGGTCACAGTGCTTTATTTGAAGCTCCTCAAGCCATCAGCTGGCTGTTTATCCATCAGGTGCCTCAATGCTCTACAGAGTGATCAGTGAAATCAGTCACCATCCCCTTTTTCCCTCTCAACCTGGGTTTGAGAGCATTCCTGATCAGAGGGGTAAAAACCCTTTCTAAGTATTCTGAGTCACAGCCCTCCACTGAAAGGGCTCCCTTTCAAAGGTGTAGCATCTCTTTATATAGCAGGAGACTTTTTTGATTTGGAAGGAGCTGCTTTGGCTCCAGAAAGCAGCACCGAACACTTGTCCTACATTGCTTCCTGAAAGGGAGCATTTCAGCTGCCACTGAGTCTGCAGGACCAGGGATGCTGCAGGAGTTCTGCCAGAGGACAGTAAACATCAGCCCAGTGCAGGACAACTGCAGCACCTCTGCCATCCTGCATGGATACCTGTGCATCCTGTCCTGTGGCTTAGAATATTAGAAGAATTAGAAATCTCTCTAGGTAATTGGTTATGCAGAGAGAGCCTCCCTCCCTGGGTCTCTCTGAGCCAGCTCACTGCCTCATCCCTATTTCAGCCACTCCTCTTCCCTGCCCAGACACATTCCTTCCCAACCCCTCCCAGCCTCAAGCCAAGGGCTGGAGAGCCTCCCCAGGAGCCTTGGGTTCCTTACCTGAATGAATGGCTATAAATTTTCTCAAATGTGGTGGCTCCCATACACAGGAAAACAGTTTTTCTTTATCCTGAGGGAAAGACTATTATTCAGACAAGCCTTCCCTAATGTTTTTATCCCTCTGTTTCCCACCTTACAAACAGCAAATTGAATTAGACTCTCAGACAACTGTTGATGTGGGAGAGGAAGAGCAAACACTGGCGTGTACATACACACTTCTTAAGGATCTGCCTCTTAGTTTAACAAAAACAACCTTCTGTTATTCAGCCTTAGTGTGCCTGGATGATTTAAACAAAAGCTTTTGAGCATTGCTACTCATTATTCCCTGAGGGAGGGTGTGAGGAGAGGCAGAAGCTTTCCATGCAGCTCCAAACTCACAGTTAGGGTTTGGTTCATCCGAGAGGATGGACAGGAGGAAAAAAAAACCCTAAAAAACTATTTCCAGAACACAAACTTTTCTAGACATTTCCCGTGGTGCCCCATGAGGTACCAGAGACCTAGCTCAGCTCCAGAGCATGGCTGCAAAGCAGCTCCCAGAGGAACCACGGGCCGTGAGGACGCACCACCCTGCAGACTCTGCGCAGCAAACAGCCGCTCACTGCCACTGCAGGGGCACAGCTTGGCCCCACACATCCTCACACCACCACCACCACAGATGGGACAGCGTAGGATGGCTGGAAGCCTTTCCCTGGGAGACCCTTCCCAAGCAGGCCAGCCTCCCAGGCAGCACCATGCTGGGTGTCTCCTCTTCCCACGGGCCCTCGCTCCAGAGGGCTGTCCATGGGTGTTGGTTTTTTTGCTTCCGTAGTTGAAACATTTCCTGAAATGTCAAAACTTGTCATCAGTAACTAGGTCAGACTGGCTGGAGCACTGTGTAGGCTCCTCCTCAAGTCTCACCAGTGTGTCTCACCCAGTGTCCTTTCATTCCTGGTCTTTTTTGCCGTGTCCAAACCCAAGCCATACCAATAAGTGAAAGTTAACCCCGAAACTCACTCTAACTTTTGTCCTAAGGTGGCTTCGAGCCAAGGGCAAAGAGTTAATGCTTTAATCCACTCCACCATCTCTCCCTCTGGGGGTTCATAACTCAGCCATGAATGTTTGTTTTGAGCTGAAACTTGCAGTGCAGGTTCTCCTCCAAAGAGCCGCGGCAGGGCAGGAGGCGGCCGCTCTCCAGAGAGCACCCTGGCACCCCGGGCAGGGCAGTGGGAAAGCAGTGAGGGAGGGGAAGGGCAGAGCCCCTCTGCAGGGAGGCAGATGGGAAATGAGGCAGGGTGCAGAGTCTGGAAGGGAAGAAAGGAAGGAAGCAATACAAGACGTATGCAATAACACCTTCATCTTTGACTCGCTTATTCTTGCTCTCTTGTGGTTTGTCTGGATTGACTCTTTGCTCTTCACACAGAGGCTGGGGACTTGCTTTCTCCTCATCCTGTTCAGGGTGGTGTTGGTGTCAGCATAGTGCTCTGAATCGTCACAATCCCAGTGATAGCAACATCAGTGTGACTGTTTCATATTCCCAAAACTGACAACATTTGAATTTGCGAGCATACATTTTTACGTCCTCGCAAGTTTTATACAGATTTTTAGAAGATTCAAGCAAACAGTGTGCTTTATCTGAGGTCCTACCATTGGGATATATGCATGTCTCAGGCTTTAGGGTATTTTTTAATTTTTTTTTTTTAATATATATATATAATGCCCTTGAGAAGAGTGGAAATGCTGCCTCTGTTTTACAGAAGAGAAACAGGGGTACAGAGCAGCTAGATGCCTTCCCTGAGGCCAGATAGGATGTCTCAAGCAAAGCAAAGAATGAAGTGTTTCATGGAATCCATACTGCTGAAGTCCTGTGGTGGATTTCCATGCACAGGGACACTGAGATGTGAACTATGACCTCTACTGACTGAAAAATAACATTAGACATTCTCTTACCAGAACACAAGGTACTTATATATGCCATGTTTACCAACTGTTTTCTTTGGTCCTGATTTCTAGAGCAACATCTTCAATTGCTTCAGTGCAAAGCTTGGCGGAATCACAACATTAATGGACCTAATGCAAGATCTTCCATTTTAAAAATCCTCTTTCTGACATGAATCTTCTAAACGTATCTTACTGGGTATCTCTCTCATTTCTCTTACGTAGCTACTCCTAATTTTAAAAGTCCTTTCGTGGGTAGCAGTTAGTTAATCTGGATTTTGAAATCCCATAGGGAAAACAATCTTTATAACCTAATGGCCTCCTCATGTGGGCACACCTACCACCATGTCTGAAGGACAGGTACACCATCAAAGACTGCTGTGGATGTGAGCACGTTAAATTACATTTTAACCTGCTTAACCTTTATTTAACAGGGGTACAGTCACCAAAGCTGTAAATTTCCTGACAGCTTTTTGATTGATCCGAGCTGTTTGATTCGCAGCAGGGACCAAGTTGCAGTGAGAAAGCTGGTGGAAAACCCGTGCTTTCTAACAGCTACTGAGGAGTCAGTGTGAGGATATCCATGCTTAAGCAAGAAGCTGGAAAGCTGGAGGATGAGAAAAGCACGCCCCAGTTTCCCATGGCACCTCAGTGTCACGTGCTGCACCAAAAGGAATGACTGGCACACCCTACACAGTCCTGTACCTTGTAGAGGGAAATGGCCAAAAAAAAAGGTGTCCCGTGAGCGCAGCAGCCAAAATCGACCACCTGCAGGGGCTCTTGGAACAGGATGTGGCCACCAGGTTTGCAGTCCTCTTGCTTGGCAGTCCCACCAGAGTGCAAATCACAGGGCTGCAGATGTGGTCATGCTGCTGAGGCATTCTCTGGGCCAGCCAGCTCCAGCCCTGGCCTCCTGTCATCAGCAAGCACACTTTGTTTTTTAGCCTTGCACAAGAGTGGCTTTTGACTGATGCCATTGAGCAGATCAGGACCACAACAAGTGGTCACTCCCACTTCCTTGAGTTGCTCGGTCATTAACAGGAAAAATAGCCAATGATTCACCCTACGTGCATGGGCTGGGTGCACTGCAGTGGTTGTGCCATGCCTGGTTACCAGCTGGCTTGCCACAAAGAGAAATCTTTGCGTGCTTTCCAAACAGTATTTCACTACATGCTAATGACAAAAAAAAAAACCAAAAAAAAACCAAAAAAAAACCAAAAAACCCACAAAAACAAAACAAAACAAAAACAAAACAAAACAAACAAACAAAAAAAAAAGCCAGAAATCTTGCTGGGATACCACCAGGGATGGCTACAGAAGACCAAGGGGTCTGAGACTCATGGATCCTCATCTACAGGTGCTTTGCACTACAGGCACGTACACCATTGATAAATGTGGATGAGCACAGAAGAGACGTGGGAGTGCCATCCTAGGAATATTAACTTAAACTTCCTGAAAGATATGCTCAGATTTCAGGCACATCTGATACTTGGAAATATAGGACTGATTTCCCGTCTACATTTTACTCTGTCCCACTCGTGGCATTACAAAAAGTGGCTCAGCTTTACTCCCTAATGTATGCAATGTATATTTCACAACCAGCAGCCCGAGTGAGAAACCGAGCCTGCAGGCAGGCAGAATAAGCCATTACTGAAGATTCCCTTTGAGATGGAAAAATGAACAACCATCAAACCCCAGTGTTAATGTGGGATATCAAAAGATGCCTCAGCAGAGGTCACACGTCTTACCTGCCTTCTCATTTCCAAAGCCAAATTAGCATTCTTGGAAGTACCAGTGTTTACCCAGGAGCCATTAAATCATCTCTAGGTTCAGGCAAAGATCTGATGACTAAGCAAAGCCATTCTACACCTCATTTCAGCTGTGCATGCTGCTTTGAACTGGTGCTTCAGTCACAGCGTGGGCACTGGTCCCTGGCACTCCACTGAGGAAAAGGGCGTGGGGCCCACCAGAAGAAAACTGGTTCTGGGAAAGCCCTCAGACCACAGGATCACACACTGGCAGTCACCACCCACCTGCCAGCACAGGCAATCTGTCACCTGCCTGCTCTCTCACCTGTCTTTATCTGGTGGCTGGTTTGCTTTTCTTTTCATTCAACAGCACAAGACCCATATAATTTGACCTCCTTGCACCCTGCCCCTGGTCCCCTGGCTAGTCCTTCTCCACAGCCATGTTCTCAGAAAAGAAGCAGGAATAACAAACAGAAGTTCTTGAGAGAGAGAAGGAGATAGCTACTGGTGGAACCTCCTAGCTCCCCTAGTCCCAGGAAATAGCATTTGCTCTTCCCAGAGCCCTTCTCTGAAAGCAGCAGCACTGGCTGGCAGGCAGTGGGACTTTGTGCTCTGCTTTTTCCTGTGTTCTTCTCTTTCCTCTGGGGGATTATTAAGTGTTCACTTCTCCAATATTTGTCTCTTTGGTCTAGAAATAGCATAGGAATAATATTTCAGCTGAGTGAGAAAACGCTGACTTCTGATGTTTTCCACAATAGATGGGTTGATGTGAATATGAAAGATGATGTATTTGATTTGCTTCGCTTTCACCATCCTCTGGAGAGTTTAATCTATCCAGAAAAGAAGTGTCTGCTTTTCTCTTCCTATGTGACTGGCAGTTCATCATCTTGTAAGAAGGAGTTATTCTAAACACAAAAAAAGGAGCATTCATAAGGCAGCTTGATGAGTTTGACTCACCCTATTTGTAGCCAACTTCCTCTACGAGGTTATGAAGGGATATGTTAAATTGCCAGGTACCATCAACAAGGTGACACCTGAATTCAGTGCTTGGACTTTGAAAGAAAGGGGGTTTCTGTCTGCTTATCAATATTTACTGAATTGAAACTGTCAGATTCAGCTCTTAAAACTGGCCTAAAGCAACACATGTTTACCTCGTGTTTGCTTACAAATATAAGCTTATTTTGCAGACTTCCTTAAAGTTGTTTCCAATCATTTTGTTTCCCAAAGGAAAAAAGAAAATTCAGGTATCACAAAACAAAGGAAATGTTTCTCATGCCATGTTTTCTTATTTTCATAAAACCTTTTTTTTTTTTTTTTTTTAATTTTAGCAGTATGAAGGTTATACACTAAATATTATTAACAAGGATGGTCCTGATTCACTTATCCATGAGGATAAGTCTGGCCAGCACAGAAAAAAAGCTGTGAGATGGTGCAAAACAAGGGGTCTCTTGCTCAATGATCACCAGCAGAGAGACCCCAGAGGGTCATGGTATCTCCTTGTGCCTATACCCTGTCCTTCACCTGAGGGAGAACCACTTGCAGCCCTCCTGTCAGCCAAAAAAAAGGCAGGACACTTATTCTTCAATTTAGTTCCTGGTACCCCTAGCTCAAATTCTGGTAAATACAGCCTTCCCCTGCTTTTATCAGACACACAAAGCCTCAAATGGCACAAAAAATATGTAAGGGCATAAAACAAATGGATGTTGAGCAAGAGCTTCTGCTTTTCTTCCCTAGTCATACGAGGATAAGGTGACATTCAATTACATTAAAAATTGGCAGGTTTGACTAAAGGAGGTCCTCTTTCACATAATTAATGGATGGAAGTCTTGGCCCCAGGATGTCATTGAAAAGAAGTGCTACTCTTTGACTTGGATGAATCTGCAGGGATCTGCACATGCTCCAAACCCATCCTGGGGAATGCAGTTGTCTCCCTGGAACTTCCCAGGATCTACAGTCTGCAAGATCCAGAGATGCCTCTTTGAAGGATTTTGCAGGAAAAGAACCAGAAAAAAAGGCCTCCTTTGACATGCCACCAAATGTTTCTTACACACAACATCTGTACAGGAATTGTGAAGATTTGACTCACCAGCAACAAGAAGTGATGTGCAGCTCTTCACAAGCAGCAGAGCACTGACAGCTCTGTTAGGGCTCAGGGCTTCATTGCTAATGATTAAAGAATTTAATCATTAAGATTAAAGAATTTAAGAATTAAATTAAAAAATTTAATTTGGACAACATTTATCAGCTACAAAATCTTAAGAAGTTCTACATTTTCATTTCCATCAGGGCCTGCATTTTTCCTGTCGATGCTGGTGTTTATTTTGACGGCTGAAAATCTGATCAGACACCAACTTCAAGCAGCACGTTGGCAAAATTAACAATGAAAATAAGCAAATGTCTCCTGTCAGGTGGATAGTTTTTGAAGGAAAACCGAGTATACCCTGTGACTAGGAACAATAGCTAAATAGTCCTGGTTCCTTAGTTACCAGCAGCTTTTTTGCCATGCTTTACCGAATTTTTTTCAACAAACATTTTCAGAGACCTCTAGTTGTGTGATAAAAGCAACATCTTCAGCAGGTTGGAAGCCACCCATGAAGCCATCCAACTTGAGTCCCCAAGACCTGGAGTGACAGGAATTGGGTATCTTGTACAGTTTCACAATAGCCTTTCATTTCAAGTTTTATTTATAAGAGAAGGAGGTGCCTCCAAAGGCATCTGGCATCTAGATAACTTATGGGGGAAATGAAACAACAGGTGGAGCCAGTATCTGCCCAAATTGCAAGCACAAGTGCATCAGAGCTGTTGACAGGGTGCTCTTTTCAGAGTGTATGAAATCCCAGACTGGAATTTAATTTTGTAGTTCAGATGACATGAAAGTATTGTATGGCGCAGTTTGGCCGAGAAGTGGAACAGATTATGATGGATCTCTGTGCTGGGTACTGCACCTAGGAAAACTGGGGCATACGAGCATTTTTGGCAGGTGAGACCAAGGCTGTGTTTCACCCAATGTCCTGCCACCAATGCCATTGCTAGGAATGCCCACGGAAGAGTAAGAGAAGCAACAGTTCCAGCACAAAGATGTGCTAGCTTGGCTTAAAAGACCAGCTCCTGAATTTCCATAAGTATTGGAGCAGAGAGTTTGGGGATCCTCTTTTCCTCAGGAACATTCATGAGAAATACACAAGACACGACATTTTCAATGCTGTACCCCAAGTGATTTAAAGTAAGTGCAGCAAGTACAGTTGTATTGTTAGAGGTCAAAAGGGACACATCTAAAAACAAACAAACAAGCAAAAACAAAAACAAAAACAACAAACAAAATTATCACAAAACAAAAACAACAAACAAAAACAACAACAAACAAACAAACAAAACCCCACACAAAACCCCAACCAAACAAAAAAAACCCTGCAAACAAACCAACAAAAAAACCCCCACAAACAAACCAATAAAAAACCCCCGCTTTACCAAACCATTTATCCTATTTTCTTCACTTCCAGGGCATATTATAATGACAGTCTGATGAGGCAGTTGCTCCTGTCTCCTAGCAAGAATGAATCTCCAGGCTCTTCTGGACAGGAAAGAAAACTGCAGAGAGGCACAAGGCACTGCTCCCCTGGTGCCAGCAGCAGACACAGATGCACAAACCCACTGGACAGCCCAAAACTGGACAGTTCTTGGGAGTTCTTGGTGAGTTGGACAAACCTTTCCCAATGGTCAGCACATTCCAAACACCAGGCTCTGCAAGAGCCTCCAGTCCTTAGGAAGACCTTATGCATATAAGGGGTGAATGATTTAGGCAGAGCAGCTAAATATTATTTTAATCAATATTTGCCCTTTGTAGCAGTTCAGCCCAGGGCCTGAAGTGCTAAAACACCAAGCCAAAATGCATTTGGCAGGCCAAATACAGCTGGTCAAGATAAGCCCCTGAAAGTTAGGATTTCCACCTGAGTTCAAGCACTTTATCTCCTGAGGTTTGCGGCTCACTATTTATAGCACAGCTAGGTGGGTCCTGCTCTTAAGCACATGAATAGTCCCATTCACTGCTGCTGCTGAGGAGAGCAAGGGCTGTGACAGTATCTTCCTGTCTCTCTTTCCAGCCTCAGCCTCAGCCAGTGCCAGCGCCAAGGCTGCTGAGCAGAGCTGTGAGAGCCTACAGCCAGGGATGGATTTAACCACAGGGGCAAACCTTGGTTAAATCCATGGCACTCGCTGCTCTTAGGGCAGGGCTGGAACAGCTGGGAGCTCAGTGGCACCAGGATCAGATCAGCTGCTTACAGCCTCTGTATGTTTCCAAAACATTCTCTGATGGGGCTGAAATTTTCTGTGATTGATCTCTGGCCAAAGGCAACTCTTCTTGTTTTGGCTATTTTTTTTTTTTTTTAAATATAAGTGTAAGCAAACCCTTCATTTTCTAGAGAGAAGATGCTGGAAAGAGGGCAGAGCAGCTCTGTGAGGAGCAATTCTGTAACCCACAGCCTTTTTGTTTGAGCCTCATAATGCAAAACGTGATTTATTACCATAGGATAGCTAACTGCTAAAAAAGGCCAGAAAAAGTACAATTGGACAAAAAAACCACTGGTTTTTTCATGCTTCTGATTCAAAAACAACTCCTACATGTATTTTTCCTGTAATTGTGTGTATTGTGTAAAGGTGGAAATCAGAGAGTTGCTATTAGCCGTAAACAGAATGGGAGCTAATAAACCTGGCCATAAAACATATAAATCTCTCTCTCTGCAGTTCCAAGAGTGTGAAAGCACCCGGTGCCTTGCAGAGCCTGTGCAGGGGTCTAACACACACCAAGGAGAAAGAGCAAACTCAAAGCTAGTCATCAGAACAGACCAGAAGAGAAGGCCAGCTCATTTGCAAGTGAACAGTTTACACAGACACCAAGAAGTGCAGACCCATTTAAAACAGTGGTATTAGTACAGAAAATCGTTTCCAAAGGCAGAATTATGAATGCATCTTCCAGCATTTGCCGCTGACTTTTGGACAAGCTACCTCCCTCCTTACTCGGAGCAGAGGATGGAGAGCCTGTGTTAGTTTCCCCAGGTTTTTGTTTCCAGCTCGGTGCTTTCTGCCTGACTGCAGCCCAGATTCCCTGCGAGGTCAGCAGCCATTCAAAATCACTCCTGCACCCAAGGACCGGCCAAGCCTCATTATATTTCTGTGCAAACATCCTCCTGGAAATCGCGGCTCCGTTGACAAACAGCTCTGCACAGCAGAAAACAACGGGGTGAATCACGGCGAGCTGCAAGCCGCCGCTTTGGGGCTCCCAGGGAATCTGTAAAAAGCATGTGACAACACAGAGGCACCAAATCTTGAAGCCTGACAAAAGCAGGCAGCGCCTGTGTGTTGGCCCAAGGAGGTGTTCAGGAACCACACAAGGGTTGATTTGGTAAGATGGTCACATGTTTAGTGGGTTCCAAACACACACAGTGAGGACCCAGGCCTGGCTCAAGCTCAGTACGAGTTGCTCAGAAAATGGTTGGTCTACAGTGGGAGTCTAACACAGAGAGGGGGGAAAAAAATATCACCTTGTTCCCCCGTGGGAATCCATAGAGCTGCTTGAAAGGGGAGGCCTCATTTCACAGAAGTGCTGGCAGGCACTGATCCCATCCCATGCTTCCCCTGCTTCCATCTCTCTCTCTGCTGGCATCTGTGGTCCCCAGGAGGTCATGCCTCCTTGCCACACTGGAAAGAAGAAGGATGGATTTATTGGATTTCTATCATTTAGTGTGTGCATATCCAAAGGTAGAAACCACATTGCATTCAGGGCAAACACAAGAGGTGTATAGTGGACACCAAGACACTAATATTATAATCTGGGAGGTACCAGTGAAGCAAACCTCAAGCCTGGTGAGTTGCCTACCTCACAGACTGCCTGTGAATTCTCAGGAAAATCACACACCTGCCTCACAGGACCAGGGAGCAGGACTGTATCCCAGCTGCCTGTTTCCCCAAACCCATGCCTCACTGTTCTTTAGGCACTATTTCTGTGCCATCCCAGACTTTTGCAGCAGTGCTGATGTCTGACTCTTAAACATTGCACAAGCTCGGCTCCTCTGACAACCCAATTAGGTACATTTCACATTTTAACAGTTCTCTGAAAAGAGAGATCAAGTGAAATGAGGATTTCCTTCCCACCCAGGGATGCCATAAACAGCAAGCTTCAGAGCCAGCCTCTGAAGTGAAGACTCTGACACTGAACATCTTTGTCTCTGTCCTTCATTGCTTCAGCAAAGGCCATGGGGAATACAACCTCCCCAGAGCCTATAGACCCACAAGATTCATACAGGGATTTGGGTTGGAAGGGACCTTAAAGGTCATCTAGTTTCAACGTCCCTGCCATGGACAGGGACACCTTCCACTAGACCAGGTTGCTTAGAGCCCCATCCAGCCTGGCCTTGAATACTTCCAGGGATGAGGCATCCAAAATTTCTTTGGGCAACAGTTGCCAGTGTCTCACCATCTTCGCAGTAAAGAATTTTTTCCTAATATCTAATCTAAACCTAATTTCCTCCAGTTTAAAGTGATTCCCCCTCATTCTATCACTACACGCTCCTGTAAAAAAATCCCTCTGCATCTTTCCAAGCCTGGAGATTCCAGCCCCATCAAACATAGGATGCTCATGAGGAGGCCAAACCTTCCTCATTAAGGAAGAGGGGCACCCAAAGAGACTCTGTTTCTTCCCCACCCAAAAGGCAAGAGCTGACCTGCAGGTGAAGAGCAGGAGTTGGGACTTCTGTCTGAAGTGGGTGACAAAGGCTGTTGGGGGCTGCTTGGCCAACACGGCTGGTGGCAGAGGTGTGCTGGAAGACAAGCAGGGTTTGCTGCTTGCACAGCCAGTGTGGGTGGGGGAAGCAGTGGCTGCTGTGTTTGGGGGTTCTGGGAGCATGGGGTGCTGCCATGGGTGTCCCAAAATCATGCCCGGCGCTCGCTGCAGCAGCAATGCTGGGCAGCATCACTGACATGCAAGCCTTTCCCGCTGACTTGTACAGCTAATGGCAAGAGAGGGCCTCGGTTTGGGATTCTGGATTTCATCAAGACTGCTTCCACAAGCCCAGATTTAAACCTCTGCCTCCTGTCGGCACGCTGGGGAGAACTGCCTGCTCTGCCGCAGGGACTGCGGGTTAGGGCAGAGAGGCACAGAAATAGTGTGGCAATGAGTGACCACAGAAGCACCAGAGTTAGACATGGTTTGTTTGTTTAGTGCCAGAAGTATGCAAGCCATTTTGCCAGACAGGCATCTTCCTCCCAAAGAGGCTCCCGAAGAGCCTATCATCAGTTTTTTAAAGTGTTTGCAGTTTGCTGGCTGAAGCTTTCCACTGGAGTTGGTCTTGCCTAGGGGCTGTAAACTTGCAGAGTTGGAAAACATAGTGTTGATGTATTCTTGCCAAATCCAGCTTGTTCCTTGGATTGTTTCCTTTCTCTAATCACTGTTTATCTTTACATGGGCCAGATTGGCCCATTTCTCCCACTCCTTCACTAGTCTCTGCAACAGATACATGATCTCTGAAATTCTTCCTTGGCTGACCACGTTTCATTCATCAGGGAATAAATTTATCCCTTCATTGGGAAGGGATTAGTTACCACACAGTGAATTTCCAGAGGCATTTCTAATACCTCAGCCACCTTGGATTTCCAGGTGTCACAGGAGCACTACCCTGTGTGTGCATGCAGGTTTCCCCTTTTAGCAAAACATCTGCCACCAACAGCCCTCAAAAGCTCTGTACCTCTAGTTCTTGGACAGGAGTCAACCCCTCCTCACTCCCCCCCACTTTTATAGGCAAGGAAAAGGAAAGCACTACCCAAAACCTGCCCTCAGCTGTGTGTCTAAGCAAGGATTTTCACTGCAGTTTCCCAAACTGCATATGGAATTTCTACTCTCTTTTTCGAGATATTTGGGTTGATTCTTTCTACTCACCTCTGTAATGTCTAAATTCCCAGGCCCATTTTCTTAATTTTCTGCTATTGCTACTTACATTGCAGTATATATTCTACTCTGGATAGGTAAAAGAGATGAACAAAATATTATCATCCCTTTTGGCAGGCGGACAAGGGAGAAAGTGGGAAAATTAGGTTATTGCCTCGCAGACTGCAGCACAGTCACAAGCGGAGCCTCAGTCCCTCGAGTTTGGTACCCTGATCCCTGATCCTGTAATTTTCCACCCCAACCCATTCCAGCTTTTCCTGACTCCAAAGGCCTGGATGGACGTGCTTCAGCAATACCTCTGTCTGCGGGACAGCAACACTTTTGCACTGAAGAGAGGGGAACTATCCAGCCTCTAAAACAACGGGAGGCGGATCCAGCCCTTAAATAAACGAAAGCATCTCTCCTCTGCCAAGCCCGAATCCGCCCCTGTACCCACAGCACTGCACTTTCTAAGGGGCTTTGAAAGGGGCTTTGGTGACCCAAAGGAGCCGCAAAGCCCAGCTCCGAAGGGGCTGTGTGCCCCAGCCGCCGGCTGCCACCTCGGGCAGCTGGAGATGGCCGGGCTGCCTCCGCCGTGCCAGCGAGCCCATCCATCACCCGCTGCCCCCCGCCGGGAAGCCAGGACCATCGCCAGACTTGTTCCCATCTTGCAGCCAGAAGCAGGAGGCTGAAGCAGCTCTGCTGCCACCTCACGCTGCGCCTCTCCCGGCCCTGCCTGCGCCGGCAGCGGAAGCCCCGCGGGCCCCGCTGCGGGAGTTTTCACACCTTCGCCTCTGCACAGCTCCCGCTGAGAAACCNTATCGCGACTTTGGGGCAAAAAAAAAAGTGCTCGCCAAGACCCCGCTCTAAACCTAATTTCTGTGCAATTTCCCAGCAGTATATTTAGAGGCAATTTCCAGCTTCTTCCTTCTCCAGCCCACATTGGACATTTTGGGGGTGCGGATCCGTGCGGCAGAGCAGCGCCGTGACTTTGTAAAAGTCTGGTAAATATTGCCTGTGGATAGAGAGCACAGGGGGGGTTGATGTCCAGGCATCTGGCATGAAGGGGTGGATTCCAGAGTCCTTTCTGCCGGCAATGAGTTACACCCCATTGGAAACGGCGGCATCAGCTCGCAGGTGGTAAAACCAACAGAATATGCTTGGGATTGCTCTGGGAGTGTCCAAGGCCAGGCTGGATGGGCCTTTTAAAACCTGGGCCAGTGGAAAGAATCCCTACCCATGGCAGGGGCATTGGAATTAGATGGTCTTTAACATCCCTTCCAACCCAGTTTTCCATGATTCTGTGACATCTGAACATGCCGTCTTGAAATCCTTGCGATGCATTGTGTTACCCTGACCTGTGCTTCTTTCCATACAAATAAAATTATTAAACCTACTTCTTTTATATATATAACATTCTTGCCCATTTTAAAACGTAATTTGAAAAAAAAAAGAGCTGAGTCTATTTTAAGAGCCTTCATAGAGCCTCCTTTCCATTTCCCACAGAGAGGCACAAATGCAACATATACAAATGTGACAGCATTTACAAAATACAAAGCTCCAGCAAACAGTGATCCAGAATAACTGACTCTCCAGAGAAAACAGGAGAAATAAAAGAGAAGGATGCTGAGCCCTGTGATTCTGAGGCTGACCATGAGTGAGAAGCAACAAAACCTGACCTCGGTCAGAAGTCCTTCCTGTCCTCTGCCCTACACCAACCTCAGCCAGATTCAAAGATACCACAGATGACAACATGCCCCTTGTCCACAGCTTGTGGCCAAAAGGCTACGCCCTTTTGTGGCCATGGTTCCACTGGTATCTCAGTTTAGGCTTCACAGACCTCATGAAGATTGCAGAAGGTGACTGATCCATGTTAGGAGGAAGGTTCCTCTGCCTCATTTCCTCTCTAAGGCACCTGTGCCAGAGAGAACTCTATAAAGGACCACAGTTTTATTAAAATAAATAAATAAATAAATAAAAAACAACAAAAAAACCCACCTGCTTTAAATAAAGGGTCTAATCACATTCAGCTCCTTCAGTGCTTGCTGGAATAATCATGATGAACTCTGTCAGTGTTAATGGGGGTGTTACAAGTATCTGTGTAGGACTGCCTCTGTAATTCAGCATTAATTAGCTGAATCATTATTTTAGAGTGTTACTGAATTATCTTATAATTACTACCTAACTTGGTGCTTGTAAATGAGGCAACAGAAGGAAATGGCAATTCTTTTAAATGTACTTAAAATTAAGAAGGCATAATAAACACTCCATTCTGTCCTTTTGAGAAGCTTTTTTTTTTTCATCTTCTGTGAGATGTAAGGCTAGTACAACTGCTTTCATCTGCGCCTTGTAGATTTATTACAATCATTATAACAAATGGAAATGAATATTATTCAGGTTTATTACCCCATAGTATATCTTTATGAGCACACAGGAAACCATGTTGCTTCTTTATCCACTGCCTGCGAAGAGACAGGAAAAAAAAAATCCTGCCTGGGAAAACAGACTATTGTGATTAAAAAAAGATCATTTGATTCTCCTAGTATAACTGTTTTGCTAATAACTTATCTGCTCTGATTCCCAACACAATCAGACCTAATTGTTGCTCACTAAGAAGCCTCATTACAGCTTGACTTGGAAGGTAGTTAGGAAACACCACGTACATTTCTGTCGTGGCTGATTCTGCTCTGGGGGTGCTAATTCTGTGGTACAAAGTCTACGGCACCACATCCCCCTGCAGAAGGAAAAGGGGGAAAAGGGAACATGTTTGGCACCAGGCAAATCAGAAAGTCTGGTTTGGGGTTCAGGTTCTTCTTTGAGTGCTGGGGACAAGTCCCTTTGCTCAGACCATTGTCACACACTCCCAAAAGGCTACTCTGATTAATTTTTTGCAGGAGTTTTTGGCGGCACAGACACGCATTTATAAAATTATGAAGAAGCACGCAAAGACAGCCTCTCCCTATTCTCTCAGGCTTCTACTTAAAAAAAAAAGTGGCTTTTGTAACTTCTCCGCTCAGACTAAAAGAGATTGTCCAGGTCAACAGCTCTGCGAGACCAAAGGGGAGTCAATGTTGTGCAACCAGTTGTACAAGCAAGCAGACATTTCTGGCGTGCTTTAGTTTTTCAGGGTGTATTCAGAGATCTGCAGCAGGCCCTCACAGTCTGCATTCTCTTACTTTTACCACATACTTCGTATGCAGGACTCACAACACACCTGCACCTTCCGTTTTCTCAGTGCTTGGCCATCGGAGCTGAGGGCACGTTGGTACTTGACTTCTTCAGAAGAATAAGCGGTTCTAAATTTGAAACAAATATATATATATACACACATACACACACACCACTCTCGGGGTCTCTGCTTGCCCGAGATTAGGGTGGTGTTTGCCCTCNTCTGTGCCAGGGTCTACAACCCCCCTGTACATTTCTCAGACCCTCCTGTACAGGTGTCAAACCCCCCTGTACAGGTCTCTGCTCGTCCAGGGTTTCCAAAGGAATGCCCTGGACTCCCACACACAAGGAATGGAGACACTTGAAAAAATCTTGGCTGTGAACAGATTTTCAGCCTGACTGTTCTCAAATGCATGGCTTCCTCAACACTAAATATTATACACAGTTTGAAATAGCGTAACAGTTTATCAGGGATGATTGCTGGGAGGATGTCACTGATACAATGAAGGTATGAAACATTAAATCACACTTAACTTTTATATGTATGAAAAAAGAGATGATTTTCATACCATGGCATGTTTATTGCTTTGAGACCTAGCCTGTTATTTATAAGGGTTTACTCTGTAGTTCTTAGAAATAGCAGAATATTACTAGTGTGATTGCTCTTATTGCTAGACTCATGATGGTATTCAAACTCCATACAGAGCAGTTTAAATCATGGGAAGAATGCACAGCATGGCTAAACAATTTTGTGGCAAAAAATAGCCCACAAATAACCCCATCTTACATGCAGTACACTTTAAGAAACTTACCTTAAGTTTCTCAACCCTCTTATCCAAAATGAATCTATTTAAAATGTGTGCCATAGCTGGTCTTCAAAAGCAACATTCTAAATAGACAGCAGTGGTCCATTAATAGGAAATATAACCATCCTGACAATTAGAATATAAAACACTCAGAAGTTTAGATGATGAAAATATGATGGAAAAATTTTGGCTGGAAAGGATGGGAACTGATCTCCTCCTCAAAGCAGGACTAAGCTTAAAAGGTTTTGTCAGGCACCTCAGGATCTCAAGCAAGCAAATTTTCCTTACTTCTCCTGTTCTCCAAATCTCCCAGAGACAAAAAGCATCTCTCTGTTCAGCTTATATCCAGAAGAACACAGTTTGGGTGCATTTAGATGTGTGACTCCTACCTGCACTGCTAATATCAGCACAGCAGTAGTTTTACATATTAATGGGGCTGCCAGCCTCGTTGAAGAGCCCACTTCCAATTGTGTGTGACATTTCCAAACACTACAAAACATCTCCGCAGCGAGTCAATTCTTCTCTTTGCTTTCACTTTAAAATACAAATTTCAGCTGGATTAGCTGAGCTGTTTCTAAGGAGCAGACTCAGGAATAAGGCTCCTCCTGAAAAAACCCAGCGCCCTCCCATAGCTTCAGAGCAAGGACAAGAAGCTCTGTCAAATAACAGCTCCTTTGTGCAGTTTCTGTGCAGGTCCACCCACATTTGGTCAAAGGACGAGCTTTACAAAAAATTGTGATGGAATCCACTCCGTGTGGACTTGCTATAGCCTTGAACAGATGCTGCCTGTGAGGATGCCAGCCTCATGGAGCACGTCTGAACCTCTCTGCTTTTCTGGAGAGCAGAAGCCAGCTGTGTGTCAGGGTGGGATTTGGGCACAAGCAAGACAGGAGCTGACCTGCCACCAGTCCCTGCTACCAAGTACCTTGGTACCAAGCCTTGGACCAGCCAAGTGGGCAGGGTGCAAGGGGCCAACCCCAAGGGAGGGAGCATGAAGACAGGAATGAGGTAGGAAAGACAAAGAGGGCAGAGTAAATGGCTCATAGAGCTCATCACTGCCAGCCCTGAGTGCTTTACAAACATCAATGATTTCATTTTCACAGCATGCTGGGAGCTGAGGTGATACTATTAACAACATTTTGAGAAAAGAATCTAAAACCTGGGGAATAGTTCCAAAGTTTCTACTATTCTTGGTGTCTGTTCTGAGTCATTATTTGTTTTTCTCAGAGCATTTACCACTACATAATGTTTCAGGCATTCAGAGTTCATTACAGATGTAGCTGCTCAAATGTCTGAAAACCAGAATTCGTGGCCAAGTGTCTGTAAAAGACTAAATTAAGGATAACCTGTGAAAAAAATTGGTTTAAGCAACTACACAATGTCCTAATGGGACTCTTTGGCAGAGCCAAACAAGAGCCAGATCCCAGAGCTCAGCTGAGGCTCCCTGTGCTCCAGGCCTTTCCAGTATGCTTCCACACTCAGCTGGGCACCCTAGAAAAATCTGGCTGTGGGCTGGCTTAGAAGAAGGAATTTATCGAGATGGGAGGATAACTGAGAAAGTTATGGGAGTATAACATGGCAGGAAACATGATTAAAATGTTGATGAATATGCTTAGTTCCCCCTGCTGCTGCATCATCTCACCCTTCGGTCTGACTGGTGGCTCTGACTTACTCCAGCACAGGCACAACCCAGAGAGCTCCCAGTGACATCTTCCCTGCTCCCATAATCCATCCAGAATAAACCTCCTGGGAGACTCTTTTTTTTTTTCCCTCCTCTAGCCCACAATTAAGTGACTTCTTCTTTCCTGCCTCTTCCTGTTTAGGCACTCCTGCTCCCCGGCGATTGGGCTCGGCGGCTGGGAGTGTCACGTCTTTTTCTGCAAATGATGGCCTCCTTCCTTCCCTCTCTCCTAAAACCTGCTCCCTTCAATTTTCTTCTTTTCTGCATCCTTAATTAGCACGCTGCCAGCTTCAGGCACCGGGATGCTTTCTCCTTGCTTAAATCCTCCTGGAAGCGCGATCACGTTGCCTTGCACCTTACAGAGTTTGGAAGCTTTTAAGGATGAAAAGCTCTTTTAGAGGTTTACTCTTGTTTGGAAGCTTTCAAGGAGGAAGAGCTCTTTTAGAGGTTTACTCTTGTTTGGAAGCTTTTAAGGATGAAAAGCTCTTTTAGAGGTTTACTCTGTTGAACTTGATGGGATTTCCAACACCCCGCTGGGTGAAACCTCCGTACACGGACAAGCACAACAAAAGGTTTAGGAAGGGAAGAGTCCCGGCCACACAGTTGACATCTCAATTTGTTGGGTTAGGGAAATGGCCTTGCACCTGCCCTGAGTTCAGCACTGCAAGGTTAACTCCAGTTTCAAGGCATTAGCTTGAATGCAAATAAAATATGTTTGCTCAGTTAGGTTTGAACATGTGTTGCCCCGGCTGCCTGATAGCCTATCATGACATTTATGCTTGTGTTGATTCTTACAGTTAGGGTAAATCTCTGTNCCCTCCCAAACAACATCAAAACAAAATAAACCCACCAACAACAACAAAAAAACACAAAAAAACCACAAAAAAAAAAAGGGCAGAAGTACAGTATCTTTGATTTCTCTTAGATTCACGCAGTGCTCAGATAAAACATCCCTGTTTACTCCTGGGTTTCTTATTAAACATCTCATTTCAGGAAATATTTTACATCAGTTTACACTCTTTCAGGCACAAAACTCTTTGCCTGTGAGATGGTGCCGTCACTGAAAAATCCTTCATTTCTGATTTCTGATAGTGATTTTATAGGGATTTACTTACAGCAGCCATAGCCCATTCCAGCACTTTGCTCCTGCAGAACAGGGGTGCTGCCAGCTCCTTGTAGCCCACCAGAAGCAAAACTCACAGGATGGTTCCTCTAAAAAAACTTTGTCTGACAGATCCTCATACGTCATTTCTTGGCATCTATCTGTCAAATTATTTGGCAGTTCTCTCCATATGAATTGTAGCAGTTTAGCTGCAACAATTTCCAGATCAAAGCTGTCAATCACTAGGTAATTCCCACAAGGACACGCAAAAGGACCTGACAGGAAAATTAGCTAAAGCTGCAATAATCTAGGAGACGTGAAAAAGATTTACAAAAAAAAAAAAAAAAA
>VWYO01016603.1:335144-345967 GCA_013400275.1 Rhadina sibilatrix | reverse complement strand
AAAAAAAAAAGGAAGATTTCCCGAATAATATGGATTGAAGTTCAATTACTGTTTTCCCTTGAACAATTTAAGACAGTGAGCTATCACAGCCACTGGATCTGCAGGAAAAAAATTTAGAAAGTGAGTTGCAATTCATCTGTTTCCTTGGCATTCCCTTCCTTTCCAATTAAATATGCTTTTCTTTTCCTCGCCATTATTCTGAGGAGGCAGTAAACTTCAGTCTAAATGGGCATTTACATGAAAATCAGAGCTCTCCAAGGCATCCACTGAAACTCCTTCAATGCAATATTTGCTTTAATTTGATTTTCTCTCTTGCCAGTGGGAGAGTTTCAATGGCATCTGATATGATTTATAATTGTACGTCCTCTTGTCCTGCAGAGGTCATTCCTTTCCTAAAACTGCATCACTTGACCAGAAAGACTTTCTTTTACAAGTTGGTTTGGGTTTTTTTTGTTTGTTGGTTTTTTGTTTTTTTTTACAGCTCAGCAATCAATACTATCCACAGATGACAGGGAGCACAGTGCATTTTTTAATAGAGTCTCTCAAACGTCAGAAACCTCACTTTAATCTCCAAGAAATATAATCTGTTTACATCACCTGCAGCCTCTTGGTTGTCTCATTCAGGAAGACTGCTTTCTTGAATAATCTCCCCTACTTTATTTTATGAAAAACCCAGCTTCATCATACCTATTTCAAGCAATCTTTACCTTCCTGAATACAAGTGAATAGGGGAATCATATTCTGTGATTCTCCTTTATTTATCTCTTCACTTCAAAATATGAAGCCGCATGCAAAGGGTTAGGATGCGAGCATCTTCTTAAAGATATTTAATCCTGCTCCCATGATATTGATCTCACTTTGTTTTATTAAAATAATCTGCTGCATGCTATTGAAACTGCCTCTCAAAGAAACAAATACTTCTTCTAAAGAGGGAACATTGACAAAATGCATTGTTCAAAGTATTAAAAATTAGTATTTATCACTGCATTTATACAGATATACTAAACTTTTACCAAACATAGAATGAAGCGCAAAAAAAAAAAAAAAATAAAATAAAGGCTAAAATCGGCTGCAGAAAAGCAAAATTTTAATCATTTACAAAATAACTATTTTTCCTATTGCTAATCTATGCCATGACATGCCAAAGCACTACCATGCTTGTTAGAATACTGGACACAAAGCAAAAAAATAAAATTAAAAATTTTTTATCTAAAACACATATTCTGGCTTGGATTTGCTGCCCCCACATTTATCTCCACATATTTTGTTGTGTGCCTGCACAGTACTACAGAGGTATAATAAATTCAGTAAAGGAAGCACCTAGGCATGTCTGCATGTGTATCTTCTGCTTAGCTGTGTGTGTGTGGTTGTGTTCTTGCTGCTCTGATGGAAAAATGGAGTCCATGTCTTTCTATCCGTGTGTGTCCACAGATCTTGGGGTTTGGATTTTGTGAGGTTTCTCTTTCTTGCAACCTGAAGCTCTTAGCAAGTCATTATTTATCTCCTACCTCAGCTTCAGTACTTAGAGCTGTAGGAAGACCCAAGTGATTTCTGCACAGTTCTTTGGTTTCTTCTGGGGAGCTTTGGGCTTCATTTCATAAACATTGTGCATTACCCAGCCTCTGGTCAGCTATTCCATCTCTATTAATTGTTGGCTTAAAACCATTTCCCTGCCTACATTGCAAATGACAGCAGTCTTTCCAACTTTTTTTTTTTTTTTTCTCTTTGTGGTCCTAACAGAATATCCTTACAACAAAGACAGCAAACTTTGCATATGCAGGTTGCATGAAAAAGAGCAGTGGAGACAAGTTTCCTCCAGGAACCAGGAGAGGAACCAGTGTGTGGTTGCTCAGGAGTTAACATAGCCTTGTAAAATAAACTGATATGCATTTCTGTAATGTATGTACTCTGACTTGTTTTACTTGCTTTCAGAGTGGCTACAGTCCAGAGGTGCATAAAGGGTATATATATATAAAAATACATATATATACACATATATATACATATTTGCAGACAACTTGACTGTATTATTAAAGACAAGGCAGAAAACCACAGAGAAAACCTGCCAAGCACTGAGCTAGGGTAAGATTTGCAGCCTCTCGGGCCTGAGACTCTCACACGAGGGGACATTCCCAAAGAAGTTGTAAACACATCATCAGTCAAACATTCTCCTAAGCAGAAATCCCCTGCACCGCTCAGGAAATCCTGCCAGCCCGTGACAAAACACCCAGAGCCACTGGCAACCTAAGGGCTGAGTGAAACCACTTTGTGCCATGCCAGAGAAGCTCTTAACCCATGGCACTTGGGGAAGGGCTGAAACCAGTGCAGCCCCCTTCCTAGGGCTATGGCTTTGGCTGGACCATTTCAGCAGACAACTTATCAGCCACACCACAGAGGCTGAGAGTGAGACACTCTGAAATACATCATCCCCAAATCAAGGCTGAGGATCCCTGATACAACTGTGCATAGGTCACTTGGAAATCAATGCTCCCAGTGAATGCAAATGGACTTACACTGATATTAAGGGGAAAACCCAGAGAAGCAGTGTCTCCTAATCCTCTGGGCCACCCATTTGTCTGGTCACTGCCTGTCCCCTTAATGCACCCTGAAAACTGTCCCACCAGAGCAGTGGGATTTACCTTATGGCTTACAGTCTAACTAAAACCCTGTCAGACTTCCCACAATCCCAAAACGCCCCTTTGCTTTTTCATCATCCTAATAAGGTGCAGCTTCTTGTTTCCAGATGGGGCAGTGCCCTGAAAGTAGAAAGCCCCTCATGGGATCAATGCACAGACTTCCTTGCTCTGTGAGGATGTGTTGTTACCTGACAGAAACTCCTGTGGTGCATTTGATTGCCTCTATCAGTGTCTTATCAATGTTTTTCCTGTGGTGAGCAGCATTTTGAACAGTGCTCACGTCCATCTGTGAGCATTAGCTGTGTGGGGAAAATCTCCTGTTTTGTTTTGGTGGTGTTCTTTTTCATTGTTGTTGTTGTTGGTTTCTTTCTCTTTCTTTCTTTCTTTCTTTCTTTCTTTCTTTCTTTCTTTCTTTCTTTCTTTCTTTCTTTCTTTCTTTCCTTCTTTCTTCCTTTTTTATGGAAAACCCATTAAAAAAAAATCCATTTGCCTCAACCAGGGCTAATCCAGAATATTATTAACTTCAAATCAAACAAGTAAAAATAGTGAGGGTGCACATCAATATCTGGAATGATATTTAATATTACTCCCTACCAAGCCCTGAAGTAACATCATCATATGGCTAATGCTGCAGTGAACAAGGAGAAAGCGCTGAACATTTACAGATGTGCTTTGGATAAGATTTGTAACACACAAGTCTGAGTCTCCCTCCTCCTTTCAGCTGTTACAGAGGTGCAGGGAGCTGGGAAACAGAGGCAAAGGAGGACGGACTAAATTTGATGGACTCTCTAATGTGTCACCTCCAACTGAGGTTTCTTTGAACTACTCTCCCTACTGACTCATAACAGGAGTGGGGTGTCGTGTCTTACTCTTTGCCAAGGCCACTGGGACACAGTGTTGGAGAGCCTCAAATCAAAAGCTGGCTGTGAAGGCTCCGTGTAAGAAACACCCTTCTCACTTCACGTGAGCCATGTATTTACCTCCCACCTGAGAACTTTGAGATGTCTTTGCCAATTCTGAACCACCTTCATGGAAATAAACTTTTGGGATAAGAGTTGTGAATGTTGCCCCTCTGTTACAACCCCTAAGGTGATTCTGAAAAACTGCTGCCAGCTTCTTCCTGCCAATCTGCACCCCTGAAGCTGAGGACTCAGACCGAGCTAGAAGGAGATTACCAAAGAGATGCTTCAGATCTTGGTACTTCCCCAAGTACTGCTACTCACCTTAGTACAGACCACTACTAAAACCTCCACAAAAATGGAAAGAGAAAAAATGACAGGCTTTTGTTACTGTGCTTCAAATGTTTATTGTCTTCCTCATTCCGCTTTTGCGGCTTAAATCGTAGTCAGCTTATAATGCCATTACTGGTATGAAAACCATCCTGACAAGTGTTTCATGTACTCTATAAAAGGTCATAAATTTACACCACATTTCCTTTTTGTTCTTAATTGCCCAAATACTTTCTGCATTTTATATACATGCTTTCTGGACTTTGTGACACCAAATAACCCTTCACTCTCCGTCAAAAGGAAACGTATTCTTCACATCCCCGTAAGGATTAGACCTTCTCATCTCAGTCTGGATTACCTGCCATGTGGATTACCTTTCACTCTTCAGTTTACAGATCATCAAACTACTTGGGAATTTTTTAGCTTGGTATCTATTTTCACGCATAAGGCAAGAGATTGCATCATCTCTTTCATGAAATATTCCAGTAATCCCTGGATTCATAAATTTCTTGCCCTTGTCAATTTGTCTCTTTGATTAGTCCTCTTTTTTATTGTAATCAGAACTGGCATGGGGAAGTACCTTAGGCTGTTTTGACCAATTATACCTTCAATCCTTGAAATCATCTTTTTGGCACGTCTGATTAAAGTGGATCAATTAAAAGGGACATTTTGCTGTTCCTTGACATGAACTCCTCACTTTCGGTCCCATCTCTTATTTTAGTTCCCAAGAGTTACGGCACCATTAGAAGATTTTTTTTTTTTTCTTTTTTTTTCCCCGTGATCAAACTATGATAATTCTTTTTATAATGGTGCAATTATCTCCTCTCATCTGGTTTCACCTTAGCTAGCTCAGTGAGTCATAGACCTTTACATCTACTGCATCTACGCCCACTGACGATCAACAAGGAGCGACAGTCCCTGGGATTCATTTGCTCTCCGCCATGGAATTACAAGGAAGCACTTGCTTAGACACCCTTCAGTGCAAGCTCTGAGATGAAAATGTGCAGGCAGAGCGCACTGCCTACTTTATGTACTCATTTTTTTAATGATTCCCACTAAAGAGGGTCTAATTCTTTCTCTCCTGACAGTGTTGAATCGTGTCACAATCACTGTTGTTGTGGTTATATAAAAGTAGTATAAATAATGTAAATACAGCTCACTACCTCTAGTTCCTTAACTGTCCTGTGCCTCCTTTTAGTAGTATTTTTCATTCTTCTTAGAGAAAAGAGTAATGACTAGGACTTGAAAAGTCCTAGCACCACAGTGACAGGTGTCTTCTGCCTAGAGCGGGACTAAAGTAACCAGATTAAAAGGATCAGTACCTGCTCTTGCATTTGGAAGTACTCATGTCTTCCATGCAGCTGTTGAACACAAAATATTTCTGATAGGCTCATGTTTTCAATTTTAAGTCATGCATAGAGGACATAAATGAACCATACCAGGAGAAATTCTTGTTTGCTAAACCCTCTAAGAGTCCTGTCCTGGAACAACTTTGACTCTTAAACAAGATTTCCTTTGAGTCCTGGCTGATCTTCCTTTAGAAATCTTGAGAGGGGTACATAATTTCTACTCTGTGAGCGTCTAGCCAGGGCTGAGAATGGAATGCAAAATTAATAAATAAAGATAAAAACTTACGGAATTACTTTCATTTGGCTTTTTACGAGCTTGCTTTATGTGTATGTACGGAGGAATGATTTTTTTTTTTTTTTTGGTCAGAATTACTCATGAAGAGCAGAGCTCAAAGTGGTGAGTGCACGAACAGCATGCACAGAAGCCAAAATGCAAATGTGCATGTACAAGAATTCATGCCAGAAATTCTTGCACATTCATGGAATGTGACTCTTCTGACCAGGTTCGAGCAGGCAGGGAAGGTACCCTCAATCTTCAGTGGCTGCTGCTAATCCATATGGTAAAAGCCCCAACAGTATGGGGTTCCTGAAATTCATTCCCATAATGAATCCATTCAAATGGTGCATTTTCCTTCCCAGACAACAACCAAAAGCGTTTTTAACTCCATGCCACTCACTCATGCTCAGGCAGCATTCCTGGGAAGGCCGTGGCTGAAAAGGAACCCTGGTCCTGCAATGGAAGGCAGCGATCTGCCATTTGGGAAGTAACGAGCTTCGTACTTTGTAACCTTCCTAGTGGCCTGAGATAAACCCTGCAATCTCTTTGTTCCTCCACTCCCTGCCTATAAAATGCTGATAATGCTGCTCTTCTCTCCAGAACTCAGAAGAAATGGGTCTGTGTGGTACTTGGATGCTGCAGGTGCCAGGATTGCACAAGCGCCAGTAGAGAGAGCACCCTCTGCGGAAACCAATCTGAGTTGGTTTAAACCAGAAGAGAATGAACCACTGCCAGGCAACAGGGTTGGTGAGGATACCTACTCTCACCTGTGAATCACTAGGCAAAACCAATCCAATTTGCCAAAATTTCTGTCACCCCTGGCTTGTGGGCCAAGTCCTGGTGAGTTCAGTGGGAAAACGCTGGAATGCGTGACCTTTCATTACCACATATTTAGTCTAGGCCAGACAAACTCTGGTGTGACCTTGACATCCAAAGCCAGGACACGCTCTCAGAACACTGACTTACGGCTCCTTGTGACAAACATGTTCCTTTTTTGACCAAACCTGTGTAAATCAACGTGGAGCTGACAAGCACCAACTCTCCACGTTGTGCAAGATCAACTGCCTGGTGTGGGGCCCAGGGGACACATTGAGTGAGCTCCTTGAGCTGGATCATAGCCTACAAAGGGAGCGAGAGTTTAATACATGAACAAAATCAACAAAATACATCTCTTTAGGAAAGAGGTGGAACTTCCACCAAAATCAATAGATTTTTTTTTTTTCCCCCCTTTCTGTCTTGCACAGGTTTCTTCCTCATTCTCTTGGCTTCACAACATTGCTCTTCTCAGTCTCTTCCTCACTGTACGCTTCGGGGAGAGTCTCACTGAAATCTCCCTTCTCCAGGAAATACAGGTTGAAAAAAAAAAAAAATAAAAAAATTAGAAAACAAGGGTTTTTCAAGTCTCAATATGGATTTGATCAAGCGGGTCAATATCAAACCATCTCTCCTTGCATAATATCTGAGAGCAGGCAACTTCAGGATTGTGGAAGAATCTGGAAAATTACATAAGAATTCTCCTTTTGCTGCAGGAGCTTTAAAGCTGCACCTTCACTCAATCAGGAAGATAATTTCCTCTATGCAGCAAGTTTCAAATTCTGCTTATGACCTTGGTGTCATGACAATTTTGGTACTAACTTATTCCACACTTCAAGTATTGCTACTAGAACTGTGAATAATCATCAAAATTAACTAGCCTATAGACTGATTAAATAATTTCCTCCAATTTGCATTTGATATGTTTATTAAGTGCTGGAGGCTGCTATTTGCTCTTTTTACTGCTGTTAAACACTGTGGTGTCTGGGTTTTTGGCATAGGTGCAGTACTATTATGGTTACTACAAAATTTTTATCAGATTACGGCTTGAGTTACCATTTGATACTGTAAAAATGCCAGTAGGTAGTAGATAAATATTAAGATACAATTAGCTGCCACTACCTTTTATTGCTTGGGAATTCATTAATATCGAGATAAGGCTGCATTCTGTGGCAATGACAATTTCTTTTTTTTAGAAATTTCATTTTCTTACAAGAAATAGTGCAAGAGCAAGAGAGAAGCTGACTACAAATGATGTAAACATATGTGGCAACATTCAAGCTCCAGAAAATACAAAGTACTGCCCACGTGTTATTCTTTATGCTTTGTTTGTCCTGCCACTGTCTACAAGACCTATTATCCACAGCAAGCAACTCTCTGTGGGATGTTTTTATTTTGAAGCAGATGAAACTATTGGTGCTAACAGTCAATAAAAACTGTGATTTGAAATGTATTGGAAATAGGTGTTTTTAAATGCGTGTCTTGGCCCTTTGCACAAGCAAGTGGTTGCTAATGCCAATGTGCATTAGAAATGCACTTGTGCTATACTTAGATGTGGTTCAACCACAGTCACAACAGGCCCATTAAAGAGCATTAAAAAAAAAAAAAAAAGGAAAAATAAAAGGTAGAAAATAAAGAATGCAGGTTAAAAGGGAACATGTTCTGTTGCACAGCTAAAGGATTTATCTATAATTAGAAAACAAAATTGTTCCAAATCAGACTAAATAGATAAAATATTGATATCTCGGAGAACATACACGTACCATACAGAAAACATGCTCACATACATTCAGTCTTGTGAAGAATTCTTCAGCATGGCTTTGGGAAATCAGCTTTAACACAACTTCTCTGGCAAGTCAGAGAAGACTGTGGACTCCTCTCTTGGAAGACTCGTGCCTGTTGTCCAGGGAAAGTCAACTCTCACCTGTCATCCCCGACGTTTTTCTCCAGTGTCTTCCCAAAATGCAACTACTTCTGACCAGCTGCAAACCTCAGCTGACCAAACCCATAGGGGCCAAATGGCACAAAAATTAAATCTACGGCGAGTAATGTCGGGTAAAGGAATAATAGGTGTGACCATGTGATTGCCTGCATTCCTGGGCTGGAGCTGGAGAGAAGTGGGAAATGCCCAGCTGCCTTAGTTGGAACAGACTCAAAACTTCATCCGCTTTGGTTCAGTTCTCAAAATAGGGCACATGACCTCTAAGTAAGACAGTACAGTAGGCTGCTTTTACACTACATGGCTGCTCCTGCAGCCCCTAATACCAATCCACTCGCTTTTCCAAGCACGGGAGGAGGTACAATTTGACACTCGCCGAGTTCCAGCGTTATCTTGTTTTGTAATGCATTATCCATAGCAAATTTGCCCCTCTCCTTAGGAAGAGAGATGACATCTGCTGCAAGAGTGCCTTAACACTTGTCTGTCTGCTGCTTTCAGTCTCATGTGTCTGACATGAGTTAACCTCGTATAAAATCTAATATGAGGGAAGAGAATCTCTCGTTGGAGGTGCCCGTGCTGCTCCTCTTGACCTACTTGGAAAACTATGACTCGACTCTTTGCGGCTTCCCCCATCGCAACACAGCTGCAGAAGGCAGCAAAACAGGACCACTTTTAACCCAGCCTGAAATGTGCTATATATACATTTGTGTGCCTTTGAATAACATTATTTCCAAACCTTGCAAAGCCCTTTCGTTACTTTATCAAGCCCTCCCCCTCCCCTTTTCTTCTTCCCCCCATGGAATTGGCATAATGAGAAAAGATAGCCTTTTCTCTTCCCAGATAAAGATCCAAATTGCATTTTATAATCTGACAATTACGTAGTCTGATTTTTTTTTTTAAATAAAACAGATAAACTCCCCTCCTCGTTCAAGATGGGATCGTATTTGTTAGTGACAGCTGTTAAAATGCTGCTAAAAATAGATACAGTGTCAACCACTAAAAAGCTAAGTGCTCCTGTGAACCACAAGCAGAAAACAAATGAGGTTTCTACTGAATTTGTGGAAAATCTGTGAGCATCTTGCATGTACCGTGAAAGGTGCTTTATTCTTCCAGCAGCCATCTCTGTCTGTATCACAGGGGAAAGGGAGGGGATCAAATGTTTGGTACTAAGGCAGTAGATTGGTATATTCCCTCAATTTTATTTTCTATCTCCTTTTTGTTCTTAAAAATACAACAAAAAAGATGATGCAACACAAAGACTGAGGCTATGTCCGAGCATTTCAAATCCCTTTCTCATTTACAACTTTTTTTTGGGGAAAAAAAAAAAAAAAAAACCAACAAAAAACCAAGAGAAGTAAAACAAAAAAGAAGTGCAACCAAAGAGGCCAAATACACCGTAGTTCTAAATTAATAATAATAATTAAAAAAAAAAAAAAGTTGTTCTGGCTATGCCAGTCATTGAGAGGGCAGACAGTGTCCTTGGATGCTTTTTGCATGGCTGTGACTTGCCGGGTTCCTTGCAGAGTTGTGCAGAACTTTCCTCTGCCTTGGAACTGCAGCCTCCAGCCCATCCGCGGTAGATCTGTTCGATTAATACATGAGCTGTATTCCAAACCAGATGTATGACACAAAACGAGTAAAACAGAGAGAGAACAGAATTGTTCACATTCGATGTTATAATACATCTCAGTAGGTTCCTCCTTTTCAGCTAGATTATGGCTAAAAATAGAGCACTAGTGTAGGCACAGTGAAATATGATTTGCTTCCAATAATACAGTAAACTAATTGTGAAATTAAGCTATTGAATGTGCTGTTATCTCCGAGTCTGGCCTCACCAGCACTTTCTGCTTCCCTGTTTAACATTTATCAAGTTACCCACAAACTTTGACGGATGCAAACAACACCTGATAAAATATCACCCTTTCCAAGGCCCCGATCCTACGGGCTTCGGCACAGGTAAAATTCCCGGCAAGCAGCCCTTTCCCACGTTTAAAGACCTGCATCGAGGCTATTAAAATAGGGCCAAGTTTTTTCCTTCCTCCAGCGCCTAATTTTTTATTTTTTTTTCCCCCTAAAGATGTTTAAATGAAGAGACATTTAATGCCCCGAACTCAAACACAGCCAGTTCTAAAAGACCTTAGCCACAAGTGAAAGATTATTTTAAAACCAGCATCGCTCTTAGCACCGATTTTCCCGTTAAAAGTCTGGAATCGGGGCGGGCTTGCCCCACAGCAGCCCGGCGAGTGCGGCGCGGATGCTCCCGTATCCCGGGACACAAGGGCACGCCGTGGGGCAGCGGGGACCGGCTCCCCACGCCCGGCAGCGGCGGGGACGGGGGGGATGGAAAGCGCAGGCCCGGCGGGGGTTGGGGCGGAAGGGGGGAGCGCAGCCTCCTCCCGCAATCCCGTCCAGGGGCGCTCCGCTCCCCGCAGCCCGCCCGGGGGCCGAGCGGGGCGGTCGGAGCGGGGAGGGGAGGGGAGGGGTGTTCCGCCGCCGCCGCCGCCGCCAGGGCCGGGAGAGACGCTCCGCCTGGGGAAGGGCACGGGGAGACACTCCTCCTCCCCCGCCGCCCGCCCTCCT
>VWYO01016603.1:302938-320171 GCA_013400275.1 Rhadina sibilatrix | reverse complement strand
CAAGATGCTGGTACTTGAAGCCTTCTGATGATTTTAAGGAAGCACCTCGAGTGCAGTGTCCATGTCGACTGCGACACTGCAAAACCCGTTGTTTTCGGGGCTTGAAATTCCTTTGTACTGGATTTCTTTTGTTGGCCGGCTCCTCTCCTTTACCTGGCCCAGAGGGTCAGGACGGCGCAGGAGCGCTGTCCCAGCCGTGGCTCGGGAATGCCCCGTGGAGGTGGGAGAAGTTTACCGAGCAAAGCAGGGCTCTGATTAATTCATTTTCACGTGGTGCTTTGCTCCTGTCCTCCTGGCAGGGGCAGGCCGTGCGGGGAAGGAGCAGGGCCCGCGGTGCCGGCGCATCCCGCGGCTTGCGCAAGGAGCCGTGTCCGTGTGGCCCGGGAATGCGTCACCTGCCGTGTCCTCAGCCAGACCTGTGCTCGCTCCCCGGGCCCTTTGGAAACCGTGCTTTCGCAAGCCGGCCAGCCCCGGTTTACTCTGGCAGCGTCTCACCTTGGGAAATCGATTGTGTTTGTGTCTTTAGCTCTCCCCTAGCGCTGCTGCGGGAGAGAGAGCGGGGAAGGGGCTCTGCTCGCTCTTACGGGGTGTGGGTTGGCTTGGGAAGCGACAGCAGAGATGGTCAGGTTCCAACCCCCCTGCCGTGGGCAAGGACACCTTCAGCTGGATAAGGCTGCTCAGAGCCCCATCCAGCCTGGCTTTGGATACTTCCAGGGGTGGGGCATCCGCAGCTGCTCAGGGCAACCTGTGCCAGTGCCTCACCACCCTTCAGAGTAGAGAATTTTTTCCTAATGCCTAATTTAAATTACCCTCCTTCAGTTACAGCCATTACCCATTGTCCTATCGCTGTGTGCCCTTGTAAAGAGTCCCTCTCCAGCCTTTTGCAGGTGATTCACCATATTCCCCACTCACACACTGCCTCTTGTCTGACAGGAGCAGTGCTGGAGGTGGGATGTGGTCTCCTAGTCAGGTTTCATCAAGGTCGCTGCCCTCAGCCTAGGAGCAGGAGAGGGATTGCTTCTGGAAGCGTCTTAAGGTTGGGGCATCACGACAGCAGCCTTTCTTTTCCCTTAGGAGGCATGAGTTCAAATATGAGCTTCTCCAAAAGGTCAGAGATCTCACTTTTAGCATTGCTGAAGACTTGTCTCTAGAAACCTGTCATGCACTTCAGCGTTTTTGAAGACTGGAGTGCCAGGGACCTTGCAAATGAAGGTGGGTGGGAAATTTGCAGTTTCCAGGCAGACTATCTGAGCTGTCAGCTTCATTATTTTAAACTAAATTAGATTTGTGCTAGAGAGTGCAGTATGCTAGAGCAGTTAGAGAGCTCTTCCTCTAATGGTAGCTTCAGAGCTACTTTTCTAGATGTGTAACTGTGTTAACTTCCAAACCCACCTGGATAAATTAAAATGAAACAGAACAACTAAAACCTTGCACAGGTTTGGATCCTGGGATGTGGGGAAACTCCCTGGAAAAAACTCAGGAATTCCACTTGAAGGCAATATACTTTATTGTTTGGTGTTTCTAAGGATCAAGGTCTGTTGTTTTTTATGGTTTGGTAGAAACTGAACGTGTTGTCATTTCTGGCCAAAGGATGCACGCCTCTAGACCACTGCACTCCTGCAGCTCCCCAAGCACCCTGAGCCCAGCAGGGAGAGAACACAATGCCCTCAGGGATGCTGCAGTGAAGGTCACTTCCCCCCATTTCCTAAGGATTGCCCCCCAGCTCGTAGCCCACTTGTTTGGATTTAGTGTGCACCGTGGGGTTGTTTTGTTATTTCCGTTTTAATTTTGTTCCATTTTGAGCACTAAGACTTTCTGACATTAATAATTAAAAACAAATATTGGCCAATAAATATTCCTTAAGGGTTAGAAAAGGTTACTAAACAGGGCTGGCTTGTCGAAATTCTGCATTGAACCTTTGTTGCAGAGTGCCCTGCTGGAAAACCCATCAGGTAAACCCACATTGCTGCAGATTTGGCTCTACAAACCCTGCACAGCTTTACCATGCTCTTCTCTCAGATACACAGTGGCAAAAGAGAATTATTCCAGTTGATACAATTAGGATTTCTAAATCCTTATTTTTAATCTGTATCCATGTAAAGTAGCTGGAAGATGAACAAAGTGTGGGGGGTTAGATATGTCAGCTTCTGCTCAGTGTATGGAAGTAAATGTTGGAAGTGGTCCAGAGCTTTATGGCTCCTGCCAGCTAATGACATAAGATAATGTTGCAGTGAAACAATGCACTTGATTTGCATTTGTTTCCCAACTAACCTTTCCGATTCTTGGGACTGCTTGGAATTTATGTTTCTGGAGATTTGACAGTAGCAAAAAAGGAGATTGGGCACTGAGAACTTTGAATGATTAAATATGCAGTAATGACAACTTCAAACTGTGCATGCAGATAATGAGATAAAGAATGGTTACTCACTTCATATTAAACCCATTTGGTGGAAGAAGCAAAGAGGGATGAGTGTTTTGGATGGACATCTTATTTTAAAAAGGGAGAAGATTCAGAGGAGCTAATGTGTATAGAAATAGAAGTGAAAAAAGTGAGTTGCTCATTTACTTATTTTTTTTATTTCTGGAATCAAAAATGCATCTATTATGGGTCTGCAAATTGTCCTGCATTTCTTTTCGAATGTAAACAGGAATTAAATGTGTGCAGAAGGCTAATAACAGAGCTTGAAGGGTTTTGTTTACATTTTTGTTTGGATCAGAAATGTACTTTTGAAGCGACTCTTCCAGTTGCCATCTTCTGTCCCGTGGTTCACCTGACTGGGCAGCTGAGGGGCAAACAATCAGATATTTCTGAGCCAGAAGGGAGTGAAAAAAGCACTCCAGGAGGGAGGTACCCAGGGCATTCCAGGCTCGACTTCTGTCCATGGGAACCCCACTGGCCTGAAGTACAACCCTTGTGACACCTAGAACTGGATGGTGGGTCCTCAGGACTGACCACTGCTCACCACAGAGCTCCTTTGATGCCTGTCATGCAAGTGCTGCTTGTGTGTAATTGCATTTTCACCTGTTAGCTCAGGCATCTGTAATTGAGGAAGGATTCAGAGTTCCAGGCAGAGGAAGTTATTCCATAGAAGAATCAGAGGTGCTGTTTCCAGCAGATGTGTTTGTTCATAAGTTGTGACCAGAATGAGAGCAGTACCTACTTACTCGTCCTTCACCACAAGCTAGGGACCCTAAAAAAAAGCTGAATTAAATCCTCAATTAAATAGGAAATGAAACTGAAGTGACAAATAGGCTGTATCTTCTTTTTCTTTTATTATTATTTTCATTAAGTGAATTTCACTTCATTTCGGCTGGAGAGGGATATTCTGATATTTATTATAATACTGCTCTGTAAAGGCAAACAATGGTTTTGATTATAGGCAGCTGCCTTAAGTATTTACAAGCAGCTGTAACTTAGGCAAACTAATTTAATGACTTACAATTGTCATTTCAGGGAAAAAAACCTACTTTGTGGATCAATAAATTCTTGTAAAGTAAACCTATTGATTTGCAGCTAATTGGATATTGTGGATGTCTGATAAATTAATTTTAATATGAGGCTAACTGAGTTGACTAGGTAATGTATCAGTGGTTGTAAATGACTTGGAGTCATTAGGTCTATTTATAAGATAGCTACAGGAAAAAAAAAAAAAAGAGTTAGAAACCTGTCTTAATTTCTAATGAATCAGCACTGTAATACCAGAGTCCAGATGACAGCTCACAAGAGGAGCTTCATGCTTTTCTTACTTTCGTACCCTCCATACTGTGATAAACAAGATACTCCATGTCCTCCACTCACTGTTCCATGTCCTTCCACCTGTATTAGCCCTTTCCAGGATCTCGAGATGCTTCAGGTTCTGCTTGCTTCAGCACAAACACCTGATATTGTGCTTATTAAAAGAAAGCCTTGCTAAGGTTGTAGCAAGGTCCGTGTTGCTGCACAGAGGCTGAGTCCTCCCTCTGCCAAGCTGCTGTTCCAAGCTGGAATAATTCAAGGCACGAAGGGGTGGCAGCCCCAGTCGTGGCTTTTGGCAGCTGCAGTGGTGAGGGTCAGTAGGTGTTCATGGGGGGGCTTCTTTGCACCAGTGCTTGCAGGATGGACATTTACAGTTCTTTCCAAATTTTGCCTCAGGTACTTGAGGCCTTGAGCTTCCTGGCTCCGTAGGAAGAGTTACTGCTGGTTTTGGCTTTTTTCCACCACGCGGCGTGCCCCAAACTCAGAGGTGATGCTGCTGTTGGCGTGACTTAAAGCAGTAATTTAATACAAGTGAATGCAATTTTCATGCTCAGTGAAAAAAAAAAAAATATTATTCAGGACCAAATAGGAATGAGCTTGGGATCAGGAATGCAGGGGAATAAGGAATGGAATCTGATGGTGAAGAGGAGGATTATAGGAGCAAGACAAATAGCAGGTGTTGGCATGAGAGGATATAAGCTCAGTATAGTGCACTATGTCCTAGGAAAGCTTGTGCTTTTGTCTGACATGACTAAAAATTAAGAATATTCAGCATCTCATCACTCAGGATTACAAGAAATAGCTTTGACTGATTTTTTTTATAGATATATTTCATGGAATCAGTTTGAAAGACAGCAGTAAATACACAAATGTTTCCCATTTATTGGTTTTGGTGCAATCTAGGTTTTTTCTCATGTTTCATAGGGCAGGTGAAGGTACCTTATATCTCTGTACTTCACTTGAGAGCTGATGGTGAGAATTGTTAAATTGTTCACTGTTCACAAAAGTGTAGAAATAATATGCCATTTGTGGAAGTCTCTACATTAACACTGTAGCTTTTTTTAAAAACTAAATTTGCATAAAACCAAGGAAAAAAAGTTTGCTACTTTGTTTGCACTGCTTGCAGTGTCCGAAATACCAATGCTCATAAGGTAACTGCATACCCAGCTCTTAATTATATTTCTGTATTACGTCAGGTCTGTGGATTAGGAAAGTGAGATGTCAAGAGTAAATTTAGGTTGGGACTTCTCCGCCAAGTCCCCAGTGCTCCCACCAGTAGCTCAGTATGAATGAGTCTGTTTCTTTAAAGACTTGAAGTAAATATTGAGAAGGGTTTCCTAGCAACATGTGTAAGGTTAAGTAAAAATCAGGCTTGCCAGGTGTTGCTTCCAGAGCACACTAGCCTTTCTATTTCAGCATTCATGCTTCCTATACTGCAGTATGAAATGCTGAACAGGATCTGATAGTGTTGTTAAGTAGATAATTTTGCAGAATCATATGTCCAAGGGCAAGTCAGCTGCAGTATTATTCCTTGGGACCCACTTTCTCTTTTGCTGTGTGCTTGTACTGTACTTAAACTAATGGAGACTAACCTTACTTGGTTTCTGCAAGTATTAGATACAGATATGTGTGTGTGTATTCTAAAAATACAATAATAAAAGCCGCTGTTCAAGCCTGCTAAGAAAAAGTTCCTATTTATTGTTGGTTTTTTTTTCATAGAAAACCAAGAAGTGGTGTGTATCCCAACTGATCTCATGAGTTTGCAGAGGTCTGAGGTACAGGTGGTAAAATCCCTTGCAGAAATCTCCATTTTTCCTTCAGCTTTGATTTCTAGTGACAACAGGGAGGATCAGCCTGAATATTTTACAGTGACATGAAAGTAGAGTTTTCAGTATAGAGTTTTCCTGTTACTTTGGTCTGCTCAGTAAATTGCATGCATTCTCCACAGGTACTTTGGGATGTGTACGAGCTGTGTGTGCCTGTGGTATACCTGTTGTGGGTAGGATAGTTCCCTCTTGAGAAACACAGGAAGCTGGAATTTAGGTTAGCCCAGGATAGATAGATAGATAGATAGCAGAGGGGAGCAAGGAGTGGAAAAATTTGGTTGGCTGCTTCCAGTCCTAAGTTTTTGAGTCTATAAATAGAGTCTATCGGAATATTTCTAGTTAGTTCTGGGGAAAGTCAGCTGCTGTGCTGGGGATTGGCTGTGATCCCAGAATGAGGAGGGGAAGGAAAGAGGAAAAAAAAAAAAAAAAAAAAAAGGAGGCTAGGAAGCCTATTGAAAATCTACCAGCAGACACCAGTGAAATCGAGAAATTGGAAGATGCTGTATTTGGCCTTCAGTTTATTTTTCTGCAGCTTCTGTCAGTGCTGGATTCTCTGCAGAGCGACTCTCTGAATGCTGCTGTGAGTTTCTGAGTTAGCCAAGCCCAGCAGGCAGGTCCAACCCACCAGGGTTCATAGTTCAGAAGCCAGGACTAAATTCCTGATAGCAGGAATTAGCATGGAAGTATAAGGAAGCAGCATGTTATCCTCTTTCAGTGCTGCAGAGGTGAGCCTGAACAGCCTGCCCTCTCTCTGGGTTAGATGCATTATATAAAGGAAAAGGGAGAAATGAACCCAAAAGCTGAATTTTCAGCTAATAAAATTAAGTTACTGTGTAAACTGTGACTTTTTCAAATATACATGGAAAGATAATGCTGATAATTTAGAGTGCAAGCTGGTTGAAGTATATATTATGATGCCAGAAATAGTCATTTAAGGGAGTCATGATGAGCTTTGCAAACAGTTGAGATGCTTTCTAGGAAATGTAAATGACACACTTGAAAAATATTCTGAGTTGAGATTCAAACACAATGTGCAGATAAAGTATAAATAGCTAATAAGTTTAAAAAATACAGTATTTTTAGACAGTGCTTTAGTAACAGTAATAGATAACCTTCTAGCAAAACTCCCTCTACTCTCCCTGCCCCCAGCCCTGTAACCACAGAAGGGTGATCCTTCATACTGTAAGAGGGAAAACTATTTTTGGTCAAGTAAACAGCATTATGTAGGTAAGCTGAGTTCTCAGAGGAGCATTTATTCACATATCAGGGTTCATAGGAGCTGAAATTATCTGAGCAGTAAGTGAGCTTTTTCCAGTGCTGAATCAATCCCAGAAAAGTCTGTGCTCACGTTGAGAATAAAGATGTTCATGACAACGGTTTTGCTGCTCAGGCTTTGCTGGCAACTCATTTTTTCCTTTGTCATTTTTCAGGAGTTGGAGAAGGGAGTTGTATTGAATGTTTATGGCAGGAGGAGAAGGGATAGAGCAGGGTCAGTGTTTCCCTGTAGGTGCGTGCTCCCTTGGATGTCCATTCTTATCACGTACCAGTAAGATGCTTGCTGCTTCCAGATTTCCTTCAATATTAGATAAGAAGATCCCACCCATATTTAATTTAGTTTCTTTTTTTTAATATAAATTTAATGCTTTTTTTTCCATCTTTGTATTTGCAATAAGTCATGAAACTTATAATAAAGCAATTTTAGCTCAGCATCAGTAGGTGCTTCAGTTTCTCTGTACTTGCTGGAATAAAATCTTGCACTAAATGACTTCCTGAGCTCTCTTACTTCTCTCTTCCTTTTTCGTTATTTAAATATTAATAGCAGTAGAACCATTTTAGACATTGTTGAGTGATATTAAATGGACCTGTGTAGGTAAAATTTTGGACGAACAGAAAAAGGCAAGTGTTTTGTTTTTGAGGAAAGGATGTCGATAAATTCTTTGGTTTTGATAGCTCTTGAAGAGGGTTGGGTGAAAAGTTAAAGAAGTATATATTTTTATCTCACTGGGATGTGGGAGAACAGCTCCTTAAAAAAAAAACCCAAAGAACTTCTTACCATTTGAATTAATAAGGAGGAAAATCTATCAGGAGGTTGAAATCTGCCCTTGTGAGAGTTGATGACCATTCCTGTTCACTTTCCATAGGGCCAGTACTAAATCAGATGATGACTATGGGAATTAAAATTTCTAATTCATTGTGACCATGAATTTTGCCATGGAGAAATGCTGAGAAACAGCTCATCTGTGGAGGGAGGAGGGGAAATTCGTGCTGGTATGATCAAAGTAGATTTAATTTGGAGTAATGCACTAAATTTGAAAAAAACCTAACAATATCAGCTATCTGTGTTGGACAGGCTCCAGGAATATTTCAGCTTACAGTTCCATTTGTCAAAAACTGAGGAACTGGAAACAGAAGTTAAACAACATATTAATATTTTATTTCTTTTTGGGATAAAGTTCTGTCATGTGTTTGGAAGCTTCATTGAAATGTTGGTCTCGTTAGAGGAAGCAGCTCAGCATTGACATTAACTGTTCGTTGTGCCACTTGTTAATTTGGATAACCAGTGTGATAAACTGTTTTGGAAAGAAACTGGAACAGAGTTCTAAAATGATGCTTGTAAATAGGTCTGATGTCAGCAGATGTTTTGCCTCCTTCCAGAGCAGTACATTTAAGATATCTGTCGCGTACCCAAAAAATCCCAACCAAAACCCAAATGGAAGCCCCAAGCCCCCTCCAAAAATCAAATCGGCTCTGGATTTAATGGTGAATTAGAATTCACATTTTCTGAAATAGCATCTGCTCGAGGTTTCAGAAGCAGACAGAATTGTGTCTTTAGAGGGAAGATCTGATCTCGCATCAGTTAGAGTCCTGACAGCTTCTCCTGACACGTTGCTTGATGCATGGTCTGGCAGACAGGCTCCTGCATGGAACTTTTCTACTTGCAGCAGTGGCCCCATTAAAATCAGTGGGACTGGCCACATAAAAAAGGCTGCTGCAGGTTGAAAGTTTCCGGTGTTTCTAACTTACATCAGCTGTTTTATATTACGCTTTTTTTTTCCTGAGTTGTTCTGGCACTTTGATTCTTGTCATGCACAGCATGCATCTTTTCACACTCCCAATGCTTGACTGTGATGGCTTGAATCCTTCATTATTTTGTGATTAATTGTAGAGATACAAACATTATCAAATCAAAATCCCCGAAAGGCCTCTTTTAAAGGATCAGCCTAGCTTTTTGATTGAGCTGCCCCACAAATTACTTATCTGGTGGCTGTGTGGTTTTTAACATCCTGCTAAATTTGGAACGCGTCCATTAAATACTTTCTGCAATATCTGGGGAATAGAAAAGCTTGATAAGTTATTTCTTCCATTGCTTGGGTCAAGCCTTTAAAGAGATGGCAGTGCTGCGTTGAATCCATTAAGTAGGGTGAGCAGGATCATGGTTTGTATTGTCAGTGGTTGCATTAGGGTGTTCACTGCAGATTTTTTGAGTGTTGGAAGTTCCAATTTTTGTCTTCTCCAATACGTGTAAACTCATAAACTGCAATTGCAACCGTACAGGAGAAATTGTGATGCAGGTGAGAAATAGCACAGCAAGGGAAGTGCTTTGCGTTAGCTCTTTTGTGCATTGCTGCATGTGGTGGTTTTTTTAAAACAGATTTTATCCCTTGGGATCTAATAAAAGGCTGGAGAGTTATTTGGTTTATAAACCTATGTGGTATATTATTTGGATATTCAGAGAGAAAAGGTCAAAGAATGTCTCCTGTGTTATCAATTCCTCAGTGGGAAACTATATTAAAAACTTGAAAATGTAATACTATATAATTTAGAAACACAATATATAATGTGGGTTGAGAGACAATTACTGTGTTGTATTTCTCTGTATTTTCCATTTTACTGAATGCATTTCAGCAACAATTGGGTTTTGGCTGTAATGCTATTTGTAGCAGTTTCATGAAGCTGCACAGCAAATTACTGTGGTGTACCAGATAAAATCAACTCCTCACTTCATTCGTGAAAAGTCTCATTATGAAAAGCTCTTACTACTGGCTTATGCAGGTGACAAGGGGTTTTGTCCATGTTCATACAGTTTTGTGGAATCTCCATTGTAAGTTTTAAAGCTGTTTTAAAATGGACATATTTTACATATCTAGTCTGTCATTTCTCAGAGTTTATCCCTTTACAACTGTAGTTAATACACAGACTCAGAGAACACGTCTCTTTCTCACAAAGTACTGTTTGCCTGGCATGCAAATGTAACTTAAATACTCAGCAGCTAAGTCTGACAAGAAATTGGAAGTGTATTGTTTATAAGTGCTTAAAAACAGAAATATATTTATTGTCAGTAGCCTTCTTGGTATTAATGTTCCTGTGCACCTAAGCTGCTAGGCATTGTCCTGGTTTTGATGACC
This sequence comes from Rhadina sibilatrix, assembly GCA_013400275.1. Lineage (NCBI taxonomy): Eukaryota > Metazoa > Chordata > Aves > Passeriformes > Phylloscopidae > Rhadina > Rhadina sibilatrix. Next base: position 310,203 of record VWYO01016603.1, on the reverse strand, counting down.
AGCCTTGGAGTGCTAAATGGCTCTCACTGACATATTAGGAAAATTAGGCAGATTGAGTTAAGAAAAGGAAGTTTGGGTTGCTGTCAAGTGGTGCTTTATCCCAGGAGCTTGGCATGTGTTCCAAAGAGGAATTTTTGTCAAGAACCGTAGAGATAGCACGAGGAGTAATGGGTACAAACTGGAAGAGGAGAAATTTAGGTTAGGTATTACGAAGAAATTCTTTACTCTGAGGGTGGTGAGGCACTGGAACAGCTTGCCCAGGCTCATTGTGGATGCCTCCAACCCTGGCAGTGTTCAAAGCCAGGCTGGATAAGGCCTTGAGCAACCTGGTGTTGTGGGAGGTGTCCCATGGCACAGGAGGTTAGGATTAGATGATCTTTAGGGTCCATTCCAAGCCTTAACATTCTGTGGTTCTATAAGTCTGATGGATCTGTTTAGAGAAGGAAGGTAGATGTGTTAAAAATATGTCATAATGGATGGCAGCTTTCTGCTTCCCCTTTCATCCAACTGCTGCTTAACACTATTGTAGGGAAATCTAGAAGGAAATTGTTTATTCTTAGTAGCAAGTTCACACTGGGAATTCCCAATGACATGGGAATGTCATCCTGAAGGTGTTTGGGCAGCAGTCATCACCAGCCCTCCTCATCCTTGGTGTCCTTGATGGGACATCAGCCCTGCCCTGCTGGTGGGCTTGGGTTAGGGGAGCAGATGTTGCTCTCGGGCATTGCTGACTTCTGCAGGTGTGTGAGAGGTGCTTGGAAACATCTAAAAAGGCTGGAGGTGTTCCTGGTGCTCCCTTCTGGTGGAGGTGGAAGTTCTGTGGACAAAGAGGGGGTACATGGTTTGGGCATGCAAGGTAGTGTTTACGTCTGAATAAAGGTCCCATGTTCATTTTTTTATGATGGACTTGAGCATGGTTTGATTGAAGTGGACAAGGCAGAGATATAGGAGGTTGCTAGTGACTTTGGGTAACTCAGGATAAAGGAGGCTGAAGTGAATCCTTATTTATTCCTGTGATCTGTTTCCCAGAAGTTTTCCTTTTTTGTTCCTGTCCGTGTGTATGGATTTTGGTCTTTATCCCTCTTCCTACTCACTGGTGGCTGAGAGTTACTCTCAGGGAGAGCCTGGATCCTCCACCGCAGGAGGGAGGAATCTAACAGGACTCTTGGGCAAATATGACCTTGGTGAATGGTGTCCCTTATTGTCACCTTCAGTTTAGACTGTGTGTGTTCCTTCAGATTTCACTTCTGGATCAGCGTCCTAATGGCCTTTTAATTAGACCAACAACAAACTGGTCTGTCCAGATTTTCTGGTGTCATCAGAAAGGCTTTAAGAGACTTTCTCTGCAAAATTTCCTCATGACCTGGATCTGGAACACACTGCAGAAGTGTATTCCCCACTGGTAAGGCAAAATATATCCACAGAAATTTCCTGCGGATCATAGTTCTGAGGTTTCTTCGCAAGATTCTTTGTGATCAGCAGAAAATTTTGGATCCAACAATGTGATCATTTACACATGAGATTCTATGTTGAGATGTGTGTGTGTGTGTTTAAAAAAATGTTTCTGTCTGTCCTTCTGGCAGGAGTGAGATGAGGCTGCAGCCCCTTTGTGGCCCATTCCACACAAGGGCTCGCGGGCAGTGTACCCCCTTCCTGCCACTTCACTCTCCTGAACTCAGCAAATGAAGTTTTAAGGCAACTATGCAACTTTTGTTTTCCATCTAAGACAAATTTTATCATACCATAAAATTTAAATTTACCTGATCTTGGGAAATTAGTTTTGAGTTAGGTGGGTTAAGGTGGGTTTTGCTGCCACCTCTATTTATATAATACTAATGTAGTAATGCCTGTAAATATCTTTCCCCATTATGTAAACAACTGACTCTCCTGGTGATACTGACAGTGTCATGAAACCAAGCCTGAGGGGTAGGGGAAAGTTTGTCTTGCACAACAAACTTCAGTTCTTCTTGCTGCTCAAACTACATTTTTACTCTTACCGGGGAGAATTAGAGAGCACCGTTGTCTTTTTTGGTTTAATTAAACCAAATTGAATTGTTTAATTAAATAAATACTTTTTTAGAGCATTAGGTAGAGTTTGACCGTTCACTATACGGAAATACATGCTCATTGTTATTATTTTTATGCATGTGGAATTTGAAGCAGCTTAAAATTTGAGTATGTATTTTAGCACTTAGCCTTTTCTCTATTGTATTACCGTTCCTTCTCCCCCCTAATGGCAGCCCTTTTTCAATTTTTATAAACCATGGTATTATTTGTAAGTTCAGTTCAGGAAGTGGGCATATTTTTGTAGGAAGGGGAGAAGCAAAAAAAGGGTTAACATCAGTTTTCGTGACATTTTCCGTTTCTTTATTCTACCAGAATGAATTTGTATGAAACACGTACCAAACCATCGCAGGTCTGTTGTTCTGTTCTGCTTTATTCCCTTTTTCCCTTTCACCGTTTCAGTACAGTACACATACATATTTCCACTAATGAAATTTTAGATGGGGAGCCTATCTCAAGTTGCTCATCACAAAACAGTAAATGGGCTTTCCCCCTCCCTTACTCAAAAAACTCTTGTAGCTAATTTCTCTTCTCTCTGTTGTGAATCCCCAGCAGGGCATAAATGTGTACGGCCACAAAGAAGGATAAATTAAGAACTTTCAGATAATACCAATCTTAGCCTGCCCTGTTTGTACAGCTCCTTATTTTCTCTGGTAAAACTTGAGAAAGATTTTGTTTACTTGCTAGGAAATTCAGGAAGTGTAATTAAATGGCAATTAAAGCACAGAAGTTATTTCATGGCGCTATCGCCTTGCTTGAACTCGGTGAGTTTTCTCTAAGAAAATACTGAAATACTGTGCTTGAGTGAGCTGCTGCTGCAAATGAGACAGGAATAAAAATTACTCCTGCTGGCCAGGGAAGGGATGCAGTTGGTTGAAAACTTGTGTGGTTTTGTAGGAGTACTGGAGCAGATGAATGCGGACACTCAAAATACTGTTGTTGGAGAGATGATGTGTAGAGTCCCAGGTTGAAGCTAATGTGAGCAGAATTAAAAATAGCAAGTATGACAGAGCCATTAATTTTTGAACATAATTTATGTTTTGGAAAAATAAAAACAAAAGCTAAAGTTTAAACGAGATTTGTCTTTGAATCGGTAATAGCATTCAAATGGAAATCTTAGCAATGTGAGGTTGCTCTATGAGGCATAAGAGGAGCTCCAATGAATAATTAAACAAGTGATAGCTAATAAAATATACAGCACATTGCTTCAAACTTAGAAATTGTAGCTCTGCCTAAGGGATGAATGTTTTTCATTACTTTTTAATTGTTGCCAGTGTTGACCTTCAAGGTCTTTTTCTGGCAGATAATTTGTTATGGTAAGGATGAGATCATTAAGTATTTTAGCACAAGCCGCATGATGCAAATAGTTTCCTAATATTATAGAATGCTGATGTGGTAAGGGTTTGTTTTCTCAGGAATTTGTTCTCCATATTTAGTGATATTTGGGATCATATCTTAACAGGGCAGTTGTACTGTAACCCTGCAGGACAGTGATTGTAGGTAGTACAGTAGCAAGCCTCACCAGTTCCTGCGGCAAGATTTTTGTGACGGCTTTCGAGCTGTGATAAAAAGACATCGCCGCGAAGTATCAGCATGGGTTTTTTGGCTCTTAATGGTATTTGTATATTCCAAGAACAAACAGCGACTCTTCTCCTTTGCTGGGTTCATGAAAGCATCCGCATAGCAGCCTGCAGGTTTTCCCCACGCTGAAGCGAACCTCTGTGGCATCTGAGGCTCCAGGGCCCATGTGCAAGGAATTAAACGTTACTAAGTTTTGCTAGTTTTATACTGTAACTCTTGTTATTACTCTTTCAGTGTTTGCATAGGTAGGCACTAAAAATATGTATTGTGCAAACACCAAATGCTCTTGGATTTATGTTGACAAATTTCAGTTTAAATTCTCTACAAGTAAACGTTTAATATTAGGTGGGGTTTTTTTTTTTTTTCATCAGAAATGCCGGCTCAGGGGGAAATGGCAGTGGGGAGGAGTAAGCCAGCATATAAACTCTTTTCAGTATTATTTTTCTAGCCTGAGGTGCTTGGAACAGACTGAATCAGTTGTTTGCTCAAATGTTTGTTGATAGAAACATTTATTGCTTGCACAGTTACGGATGGAAGATGAACAGAGCTATTGTCTCGTTCATCAAAGCTGTGGGCAGTCACTTGCAGGAAGTCTATAAATAATTCTTAGCGTAAAATTTACCTTGGTACTGCTTAGAATCCAAAGAGAAAAGCCTGGTGATGTGTGGGACTGGGGCAGAGGGTTGCAGGTCATCCATCTGCAGGCAGCTCCTTGCAGCAAGGACGCTGGGGTCCAGCCTGCCTGTTCCTGAGGAAGAGCTGGCAGGAGGGGAGGAAGGGCTGCCAGCAGAGCCTGCACTTGGATGGAGAGTTAAGGGTGGCTGGGGCCAGCTGTCCAGACTGTGGGGACAGCATGGGAGCAGTCTTGGGATAGAGAGGCAAGCTGGGAGAGCCTGGCCAAACAGGGGGGTCCCTCTGGAGCAGAGTAGATTGTCCTGAGATGTCTGGGCAGGATAAGGGATGATGGCAGGAACAGAGCCTGCTCCCCCTCAGCCCCATCCCCGTGCCTGCCCTGTGCCAGGGGCTCTCTGGGAAGAGGGTGGTGCAGTGGCTGGCTTTCCTCCCTACCAAAAAGGGGGAGAAGAGGGGTCCCAGCTGTGTGCTCTGGGTTTTCCAGCCTCAGGCACGGTGGCTGGAACAACCAGGCTCTGATTGCCTTGCAGGAAATGCCCCTCCAGGGTTTGAGTCTTGGCACGCCTGCACCAGTTTTCAGGTTTGGGTCCTTCCAAATCAAGGAGGGGCCCCAGAATGAGAACCTATCCCTATTTCTGTTTTTCTTGCTGTTGCCCCTTATTCAGCAGCTGTTAAATGAAGCTACAGTCTTCCAGTGTACAGTGGTGAAGTAAGCTGATATGAACATGTAAATGGTGGTGTTTAGGTACCTTTGGCTTATTTGCAGAGATTTCCCACTTACATGTATCTCAGAAAGATGAAATAGATGTTTATCTAACTTGTTTGTGATCAGAATGAAGACTAGAAGCTGTGGGTTTGTTAAAAGTTGCTGACAACATTAGAAGAGGAGGTATCGCTATTGAAAAATGAGCCTGGTTTATTACAGATATCTGGTAAGGGAGACATTAACACTTGCAGCAGTATCAGTATGTTGTATCTGCTGAGAAAGGAAGGCAGTTCAGCCATGAAAGAACGTGGTGCATAGCAGGGGCCACACTGCCTCCCTTCTCCTCTCAAGATGTCCTGTCTCCTGAGAGGCAGGAGGTAGGAAAAGCTGAGTGATGGAGCTGGCTGTGGACTCCATACCCTCTCCCTCTAGGTTGGCTGGAGGGGAAACCACCAAGGGTTGTGTTGGGAGTGTAATAACTGGTCCTTCCTACAGGTTTTCTAGCCCCCTCAGCACTGCAGCACTGGTGAAGAAGCAGAGATGTAAAATGGTGATGAAATAGCTGTGGCTTGGGGCTGCAGGGTGTTCAGCAGACCCTCCATCTGCCCTCATGCATTTTTGACTTAGCCAGTGGCTGCAGCAGAGGACAAAAGTAAGAACTGGGAATTAACAAGCCCTGAAGACTGACCTTGCTGTTTGTTGGTATGTGTTACTTGTCATACCTTGCAAGGGTCTTCTTGTTTTTGTTTGCCTTCAGCAGGTTTGCATTCCTGATCTAAATCTGATGTGTACTGTTAAGTTCCAGCGAGGATGTCCGAGGCCGTCCGAAAATGTTCTGTTTGGAGCAATCGCCTCAGAAGAAGCCAAATGCTGACTTTCGAGAAAAGTTGCGATTTCGAACCCAAAAAATGATCACAGATTTGAATAACATATTCTGGAAACGTGCTTTCTGAAGTCAGCCAGGGACAGGGCTGCTGGGTGCAGCATGCATAATGGGGGAGAACCCAAGGAGCTATCAGGAGTGCAGTCTCAGAGCCTGAGCAAAATCAAGCGTCGCCTAACCGTGTTATACACCCTGCAAAACAGCAGATTAGAAGCAATGGAAATTATTGTCAAATCCATCATTGGATTAAAAATAGCGTTAACTCCTTAAGAGGAAGCACTGTTAATCAACTTGCGCTTGAACAGGGAATTCAAAAGCACTGGTAGACATTCTGCTACTTGCAGGAAGTGCACCACTGCAAAAATCCAGAAGCATAAGGACAATGATTTGATATAGATTGTTACGTAGTAAAGAATTAAGATGCCTGTATTTGTTGCTTAACTTGAAGCACACTTCGCAGCAATGGACTTCCATGTTGTTGCTGAATTTATTCGGGGTGAAACTAAAAACCGCTTTTACAAATCAAACTCAAAATGCCATAAATGACATATGAGATCTGAGACTTCTTCAGGAAACAGTCAGCAGTTGTAGAAGTGTCCCATTGACATGTAAAATATTCCCTTTACTTGTGAAATCGTTCAGTTAGCCCACTGACAATCCCTACTGTTTTTGCATTTATTTCTCAAGCACTGCAAAGAATGTTGCTAAATTAGAACTGTGATTTTGCGTGCTGCAATTAATTTGCATTATGGTTTTCATAGGAAGGGAAGAAATTTGCCAGTTGTGTGTTTACTGGGCCTGTTAAACAGTGTCTGGTTTGCTAAATGCAGTTTTTTCTCTGCTTATGTATGGCATTTTAGGAGAGTTATCACTCATATTTGTCTTGCAACCTTGGGGGCCTTCCTCTTTATCCCCATGTTCATTTAATGATGGACTCACTTAACTTGTAACTGAAGTCTAATGAGAGACTAGAAGTGTGTTGGAGGATGATCACCTTATACCTCTTTTTGCAGGTAGTTATTTGTTTTTATGAAGTGAAATGAACTACGCTGATACTTATTTCCATACATACATATCTTTAGTGTGTCTGTGTGAGGATAGATGCATGTATGTGTACTGCAGAGTTTAAAAATTTTTTTTTCAACAGCTAGAATTACATGTATCAGTTCCCAGTGTGTGTGATCCAGTAGCTCTTTCTTCTAATAAATCAGAGACAAAATGCTGTGTGGCAAGGGAGGAACTGCTGTCCCTTTGGAGCATGCAGTGCATGTGCTTGAATTCCTTCAGCATCAGAGTGGCCCGTGCAGCAAAGGCTTCACGTTGTCCCTGGTTCCCAGCTGAAGCAAATTTCTTGCATTTCCCTTATTTTGAGCCTTGGGTGTTTGCACAAGCTGAATG
>VWYO01016603.1:280005-302883 GCA_013400275.1 Rhadina sibilatrix | reverse complement strand
TCCTTTTTTTTTTTTTTTTTCCTGCCTGTGTTTATATCTGTAAAGTGGGTGTAGGGGAGAGCAAATGCCTGAAGTATCAGGAACTGAAACGGGATGTCTCAAGGCTGGCTTAAGGCCAGGATGAAATACATCTCTCTTGGCAGCAGGGGTGCTTGAGGCAGCCCTGTGATACTGGATTACTTTTTTTTTTTTTTTTTTTTTTTTTTTTTTTTTTTCACTTGGTTGGTCCCATCCGTACCTCAGCTGACCTCCTTTTGTCGGGTGGCGGGGCAGCCCGTGCTCGGCCATCGGGGCGCTCCCTGCGTGTCCCCTCTGGAGCCAGGGCAGGAGAAGGTTCCTGCAGTGGGGGGCAGCGTTGTCTTTGGCCTTGTCCTGCTCTCAGGAGGTGATGGCCTGTGTGCCTGAGGAGGAGCCAGCCACCCCTTGGGACGTGGACAGAGCTGCTGGCCGCCACCTTCTCCGGTGCGCCGACTGAGAGTGGTGCCCAGTGGGTTTGTGGTGCCTGCCCCGCTTGGCATCCCGCAGGGGACGTCCCCTGCCCCATGGCACTGTGCTGTCTGTCACCTGTGTCCCTGTCTCGGCCGTGTCAGTGACAGGCAGCAGCTGTCAGAGTGTCTCAGCCCTCCTCAGGGTAGCGTCGGCTGGGCCCGGGCAGGAACGCGTTTATAGCGTGTTTTGGTTTCTGTGCCAAGGACAATCAGTCAGGGATATGGCTCGGGTCAGTATTTTCTTAGGGGCCTTTTCCAGAGAAATGCAACATATGGCCTGCTGGCCCAGGGGAGCTGTGCAGCCCCCCTGCGAGCCCCTTGCAGCTGCAAGGAGCTGTGGCAGGCCCAGGGAGATGCTGCTCTGAAAATTTTGATGAGGCAGAAAGGAGGAGAAGCAAGGATTAGTGTCAATAAGCGGCTGCAAACAGTTTTCAAGGTTCCCCCTGCCAGCAATAGAGCCGAGTGTCTGGCCTGTATGCTTGGCACCCTTCCTCTCCAAGCTTTGGAAATGTTGCTGGAAGTTGATGCTTTCACTGCTGAGTCTTTTTCTTTTTTTTTTCTTCTTCCCTTTTCCCCTTTATTTTCTGCTTCTGCATATGGATGCTGGCAGGGAAGCAAGATTCAGGTGAGAGCAGAGAGAGCAGGGGCTGAGGTTCCTGGGAAGGCAAGTAGGCTCCTCTGCTGCAGCAAAAATGCAAAGGTTTTTGCAGCTTCCCCCTTCTGCTCTGCACTCACTGCTTGCTGCCAGCCCTTAGTTATTATTATGTGAGTTTCACCTTTCAGTCGTCAAAGAACAGAGCGTTTAATTTGCGGTTCTAATGCTGAAAGAAAAAAAAAAATAAAGTGGGTCAATCAGGTATTAACAAGCTATTGCATTAAAATGGTGATAACCTACTGATTTTAAATGGTTTTTAAATATTTCGGAGTAGCTGCTGCAGCCTCTGTGCAGCACAGTCTTGCACATGACAGAACAAATGAGGGACAGAACCTAGGGAGCATTTTTTAACTAAAACTGTGAACGTTTCTACTCATTCATTGCCTGGGGTGAAATCAATGGAATTTCATAAAATACCTAACTGAAGTAATTAGTTGTGTAGCTAGAGGTGTCAGTATTTTCAGAAACATTTCTCATGTTTCATAGCAATTTCTATAGACTAATACTACAACTATTCCATAACAGCAAAATACGTATTATTGTCTAATTGTCTAGTATAATAATGCATAGTTATTTAAGTTTTTCCAGTTTTTCCCAGCTCCTACTTTTTAAAATTAATTGTAGCGTTTTTATCTGTAGGGAATTCTGAAAACAGTGGTTACTGGATTAATAAAAAAAAAAACCAAAAAACAAAAAAAACCAAAGCTTGCCTTTTAATTTTTTTTCCCCACAAAGTTTTGCAAGTACAAGAAATACAAATAAAAGATGCCTTGTTTCAGGCACAGTTTAAGTGGAATTTCTTTAAGAAGTAAAAACCTGCGGTTCATAGGAGGACACTGACAACTTGAAATTTGACAGAACAGCAACATCCTTGTTTGTTTAAAAAAAAATGTTTCACTTTTATGTAGTTGACAAAGGATTGGGGTGAAAGAGAGGTGCAGGATAATCAAAATTGCATGCTGGTAAGATTAAGTGTGTACTTTGTAGGTCATTTGTTTGTATAAACAAGAACCTGTTGCTATAGCTGATGGCATTTCAAAGAGTCTTAAACCTTGAGAAGACCAACAAGAGAGGGAAAAAAAAAAAAAAAAGTGGATTTCATGCATTTCCATGGATTGAAGTATAGTTCCTTTCTCAAAGCTACCCAGGTCACTTCTTGGGCAGCCTGATGGGAGGCATGCTGAAATCAACTGGAAGTTGGCTGTTCACTTCCAGTCTGGTTTGGAGCAGAGCTCAGGTGAATTCCTTTGTTCCTTGGAGGAGACACTTCAGCACTGCGTCAGAATAATTAAAAAAAAAAAAAAAAAAAGAAAAAGAAAACAATATTTTCAAGATTTATTCTATTTTTTTTTTAATTTAAGCAGTGAGGGAAATTTGTAATTGGACATGGTTATCAAAATATGTAAAAATGGTGCTGAGAAATGTGTTCTTATCTCATGTAATTGCTCTGTAATTGTTGGGGAGGGGAATCAGATTAGGGAGGATAAGTATTTCCAATGCTGAAGTTAATGTATTTTTGCAAATAGTGAGTCTAAGTCTGCATTCTTTGGAGTCAGTGGGAGTTTGTGTGTTTTGCAGAATTGGAGCTAGTATTTGCAAGTTCTCAGCTTTATGTAGGCAAGTTTGAGTTTTTCAGGTTGTTTTTTTTTTTAAGAATAATCAAAACTTTTAATCAAAGGATTCATTTATGTTTAAAATATTTTTTTAAGTAGGAAGTGTTAATCTTGAAGGTATAATTTATTATTTCTTGACTTGTCTTTCTCTCCTACTCTCCACTCTCTTTTAAAACTGAAATACAGAAGCATTTCCATCAAGCTTAAAAATCAGCAAATTAGTAAATGTTTTTTAATGCTTAGAGATTTGTTTTTAGTTTGGTTTTTATTTATTTATTTATTTATTTATTTATTTATTGTTGATGGAGCACGTTGTCATGATACTCACCAGCACTTTTCTGCATTTTGGACCTGAAGTTAAAGTATTTGTGTGTTACATTAGGAAAGTTTAACTAGCTGCAGTGTTTGGGTTTTTTTTTTTGTTTTTGGGGTTTTTTTGGTAGTTATTTTTGGAGGTTTTTTTTGCCAATTACTACCTTTGAACTAAAATTCCTTATATGTAAAGTTACTGTTTTCATGTCAGTAACTTAATTTGAGAGAGTGAGTTGTTCTTTAAGGCCTGCCATTCTTCTTAGCTCTTCCAAAGATGAAAAGAGCAGGCAAACACATCAAAACTTGTGCTGTAGGTTATGGTGTAGATGAAGATTAGGGAGCTGAAAACCAACCTTCTGTGGAAGTCGTGCTTCACAACCATTATGGGAACTTCTGAAAAGCATGCTACTTCCAGCATGGGAAATGGTTTCCTTGAATTTGGTACAGGAGCAAGTGTTTTTGCTGCTGTGGAAGCTGGTTCAGTTTTGTTTCCATGCTAACCAAATTTGCACTTTGTTTGACACTGCATGTGGTGTGCTCCTGCTGCCGGGGAGCTGCGGCAGCTCTAATGTATGTGTAGTAGATACTGTGTCTGCGAAAGCAAAACCAGCCCTGGAAACAAAATAGTGATGCCTGAGTCCTGTAAAACCTGCTTGAAATAGTCCCATGAGAGTAAAGGAGCAAAAGGAAATCTTCCCCAGTTCTGTGAATGCAGAAATGGAGACATGGGGGAGGTGGTTTTCCTTAAAACATCCAGGGGTGACCTGCAGGTTGGAGACAGAAATGGGATTGTCAGCTCTGTATCAAAGCACTTTTGCTATAAGCATCCCTGATCTTTTGATGGGAAAAGAAAGTTGGTACTTGTCCTGAGCTTGCCAAAAATCTAATACTTGTCACAGCAAGATCCACGTCAGACAGGGATTTTCAGATCTTTGCAACCTTTACTGGTATCTTTCAGAACTGGGATCTAACCTGAGACATTTAGTGAGATGCAAAGCTCGTTTAAACAAGGCTGTTGCTGACTTGCAGTACTCTGAGCCATTTTACATTCTTAGCTAGGAGGGGTGGGGTGGGGGTGGTGATGGGGAAGACTGTCAGGGACTTGAAAATCACTCTTCCCAGCTCTTCCAGGACTGCAAGCAAAAGCAGTCTGTTTTATGTACTCTAAAAATTCCTTCATTCTCTTCTATTTAAGTTGAAAATTCATTTTTAGGTTAGAGAGACCATGATACCGAAGTTTAAAGATTGAATACTATTAAACTCAGATGTAAAAAAAAAACCAACAAAAACACTTAGTTTTTGGGAATCAGGCACAGAAGTACGAGAATCAGGTAAAAATGCTGAAGTTGGGAGAGAAGAAAATAGCACTCTTCTGAAAGCAGGAATTTTTTTTTTTGGAAAATGGACTGATGCTTATGTGGATATTTAGAATATCTCCAGACATAATATGGGCAGAGTAGGGGCAGGATAGTTGGAAAGTCGCAGAAAGTTTGAGGGCTACATAATAAAACAAAGGCAGGTCACACGGATGTTCGCTTCTCGTAGGTGGAACCAGTGCTGCTTTTATTTCTGTTTTTAGAGTGGAAGGAACACTCAGGCTGGGCTTATTTATAATCACTGATCCTTAGCTCTGATCCATATTCTCTGTATTTACACGTGCATTCTCCCTCATAATGCAGAGCAGCAATTCTGTCCTTCAGCAACTTGCTTCCTCTTCAGTCATGCTTTCATTCACTTCCTTTCGGCTCCTTCTATTAACTCTAGCCTGTTCTAATTCCCGCTTGTTGCTGCTTTTTTACCCTGTCTTTCCTTTTCTCCCCAGCCCTTAATTCCTCCCATGGCTCTGTTCCTCCTTCCTCCCTGCCTCCTGCCAGTGGCTCAGATGGTTTTTGAGTGACCAAGATGTGGGAACGTTGCACGATGCGTGTGGAACGGAGCAGTTGCCCGAGAGGGTTGTCCCCAGAAGTCAGTGCTCCTTTCACATTTCCCCACTGCTGGCAAACAGCTACCTCTGTGCACTAGGGAGCCTTTTGGGAATAAGCCCTCAGAAGATGGGCTTCCCTCTGGCACAGTCCTGTGGAAACCCTTCTGGGGGAGCGGGTGCTGTGCAGCTGGAGAGGGCACCAAGCAGCAATGCACACGGGGAAACAGAAACATGAACCAAACTGCTTAACCCAGCACCTTGCACTTCTGCTGGACTAACTTGATTTAGCAAGTTAAAATGTCAGTGCTGTGGGCTGCAGCACTGCTGTTTCCTTTCCCTCCTGCCTTTCTCGGCAGCGACGACGCTCCAGGGTTTTTTAAAAAAAAAGTCTCCCCAAAAGGGGGAAAGCTCGTGAAAAACACGCTCTTAATTGCGTGCAGTTTTTAATATTCTTGGGATCTGTTTTGAAGGGTGCATTTGACAGAGAGAAACCCAGCAGCCCCACACTGAATCCTTTGTCCTTCCTGCGGGGTGAAACAGTAGATAGCTTACTGTAAGTGTGGCTGCCTGCCAACCCGTGGCGCAGATTCTTTTTTTAATACTGTAAACTGGCAAGAAATCAAGAATTGCCGTTCTTCCTTTTATTTACTTTCCCTTCTGTATTAAAGAGCTCAGTAAATAAGAGAAAGTTAAATGCTGAGTGAAGGTTTCATACTGATTAATCATTAAATAGCAGAGAGTTATCGGGCTTGGGGGGGGGGGGGGGGATTGATTTGCCTGCTTTTTTCCATTTCTCTTTGCTTGAAACTGGAAATATCAGTTGCTTCATCTGGAATAGATTATCACAGGGAAAAGTCTGTGCAGTTTGAAATGAGGACAGATCAGAATGCATCCATCATGCATAGTTTAAAATAATCTGCAAGACTGCTTCTGATTTGATCCTTAGATGTACTTCCTCCCGATTTTCTTCAAAACTTGTGTTAATAATGAGTACTCTGTCTCTAGAAAAGGCTTTTTTGTAGAGTCTGCCCCCAGCCTCTGCTTGTAAGTATTTTCTTATTTGAACAACTAAGCTTCCTGAAATAGCTGCTGAGTTTTTTTGTTTTGCTGTTATATTTAAAAGTGGTAGAGGGGTGTGGAGTTCCTTCTGCTGCTTCTCAAATCCGAGGCATGCCTTGCAAGCTACTTTGCTTTCACGCTAGAAAGGGAAACGGCGTTGCTGCTTTTCTCATGGTTGTGTCACTAAATTATTGGCAAAATTATCCCCAAGCCAAAAAAAAAAAAAAAAAATGATGTTGGTATTGATGTAGTGCACATTTGAGTGATTTATCTTGAGAGAGATGTATTTCTATGTGCATGATGCAGGAGGCCAAATTAAATTTAAAAATTACTGTTGCTGTTAAATACAGACCTAATGTGAAAAATTAGCCTACAACAGATTGTTTTAAATCCCAAAGCGTGCTGTGGTTCATTCAGAGGTCAATCTTGCTTAAACATATTAAACATTTAATAATATCAATGTATATCTGTTGCTGACTTGATGAACCTACCATATAGGTCATGTGTGCACAGCTTTATTAAAGGCATTCTTGAAAGAAAACATGGATTAATGTTTTGTTTCTTTTATATGTCTTGGCTAATTGGAAATTAAGGTTTCTGGAAGTTATAAGGAATAGTTTTGCTTTAAAAGCAGTGGACTGTGACTGAAGAAATCTGGACTTGATCTGGCAGATTTCTTGAAATAACTTGCTCAGGTCATTAGTTGTTTGGGGGGGGGGGGGTTTTTCTTTTGTTTGTTTGTTTTTTTCCCTCTGAGTTCTTCATCTGTAAAATGGAGATAATCCTGTGTTCCCTTACCAGATGGCAGTATGTTATAGATAAATTAATGAATGTTTGTGGGAAGAAGCAGTAGCACTTAATGGGCTCAGCATAAGTATTCACATTAATGATTCATGTTAAAGAATGATTGAAAAACTGCATTAACTTGAAAGTTGGGAGTCTGCTGTCCCAGAGGCAGAGGCTTAGTTTCCAATCTACAATGCCCAAATGAGGGACACGAGAAATATTTATTCAGGAAATTTAGTAGTTTACAAGTTTCCTTCCTTTGGTTCCTTCCTTCCTTTAGCTAGAAAGAATTTTTTTTTTTTTTTTTCAAACTCTGCTGGTCAAGTCTGGATTTCTGAAGTAAATTCTCTTTGAATATAAAAGGAATAGGCACATTTTTGTGGATATTTGTGCAGGTGATCTGGCTAAAAAATTAATGAGTAAATAAACTATTTAAAGATGATTAAATTTGAGAGATCATCCAAAGAAATGAGAGCAATTTTTCTAAGCGATTATTTAAAAAACCCCGACCCTGTCCTGCAAGAGCACGGATCAGAAAATATCCCATCTCAATTACAGCCATCTTCCCCCCTATTCTCCTTTTTTCTTTTCAATCTATATTTTGAGCTCCTTCAAGATATGTAGGAAAGTTTTCTTGCAAGATGACAGGTAGAGCTATCACAAACTTGTTACTATTTTAGGGGTGTTGGATAAGATGCATGATTATCTTGAATACAGTTTCGGTTTTGCTGCCTTTTCAGTGTAGCAAGCTACAAGGGAAAATACAAATTCAGTCTTCAAGGATCCTCGACCTCAAAGGGAGAAATAAGTAGGTAACAACTCTACTTTTGCTTATGTTTTGCAGTCTTTATTTTTTATAAACAGGGTTGTTTATTTTAAGTCTAAGTGGTATTAGTTCATCCCTGTTTTGTTATCCATATTGAGGGAAAATAAAGAATTATCTACTCAGAGTTGGAGTTGTAATGTGGCTGTGGGACTTGAGAGGAGTCTGCTAATACATGATTCTCCTTTGACACTGGGAGCAGATTATCTTCAATAACTAGCAGATTTCTGTATATATTTTTAAAATGCTTTAATAAGTGCTTGATGTAACTATTGCAATGACTTTGTTTAATAAAAAACCAGTGCACTTTAGAAACATTTGAGAGTTACTCTTGCCACGTTCGGATTGTTCTCTTGCGGATCTCAAAAGCTCAGGCTTTTTTTTTTTTGTGGGCTCCTTTAGCTATATATTTGGAAGAAACAGAAAATGGTTTTATCACTTGCTTCCTACCGACATAGTCGGTTCTTACAGCAACAATTTTCCTTGGCTGTGGCAGTGTGTGCCAGCAGATTGCAGATCCTGCGTCTGTACGTAGACTTGATGCCTCAGAAACCGTCTTTTATCCGAGATGCCGGTAAGGCAATTACCATGAGTCAGATGAACCCTCCACTCCAGGTTCCTTGTTATGGGTCAGGCCAGAGCAAGACCTTTTCTGGTCAGGGAGCCAGTCTGTGAATTAATGTCAGTGAGAATTACGGGTAAAATCCCCAGCCATGGCTGGTGTCCAAAATCGGTAGCAAGACTGGTAATTTAAATGTCTGCCGCCCCTGGACAAAAATAAGCTGCTTGCATCTCGCTCTGTCTCTCATCCTAACAAGGCCGTTCTGGATTTGTCCCGAGTAAAACCAAGAGAGTAAGTTCGAGGAGGGGGGAAAAAGAGTGCCGTCCTCCTTCACTTCAGTAACTTCATGCTTGTCCATGTTTTTTTCCCCAGCTCCTTAAACTGGAGGAAGGATGTCCCACTGATCGTCTCTCAGCAGGTCACGGCATAAGCTGCTCCCTGTTTTATCCCTCCGACCAGGCCCTACGCATTCACTCTTTCCTTTGCCAGGTCATGTTTGATTCCCTCCTCTTGAGCAGGGCTCGGAACAACCCCAGCCCTTGCCAGCCCCTCGCTCTCCCTTCCCAGAGCTGGGGGCTGCTGGGCAGAGTGACACCGGCGGCCCCGTGACCTCTGTAGCCGCCTCATCTCCGCCGTGGCACCTGCGGCGGTATCGGCCACAGAGGGATTTTCTTTATTGCATTAAGCTTGCAGAGAGAAGATTTAGTAGGTGTGTCGCAGTGCCGTTAGCCTCCTGTGACCCCGGTGTCTCAGCAAATCCTTCCCTGGCTGTGTAGAATTTGTTTTAGTTTCAGCAAATTCGTCTTCGTTAGAGCCGTTTTTGAGGGAGACTGTTCCCTCTACCCACGGGGCCATCTTCTTGATTCTAGGTGGCTGGACCTGCTGCTGGTACTTGAATCATTGTGCCAGTCTTGAGCAACATCCCATCTGGCAGTGGGAAATTCAGAAATACAATTAATTGAGTTTCCTTATATCGTATGGTTGTGAAACCCTTTTAAACAAACTTTCACGCAGAAAGAGAAGTTTTATGCTTGTGGTAATAATGTTCATAAAGAAGTGTTTTGGTGTGCTTAGTGCAAAATAACATTTCAACTTTTGGAGGACAACCGCAAAATCTATTAAAAAAAACCAAATAAACGTTGGCAGACACATAGGCAAAGGAAATCTATCAAAGTTTGTTGATGTTTGTCTGCAGTGCAGGGCAGTTAACAAATTCTTTCCCTATGCGAATGAGCAGCATCTCCTCACAACGCTGCAAAATCTTTAAATAACTTAGAGGCTCTTTTCTTTGATGTGAAGTTCACCCTGGAACACCTTGGTGCCAGGGAGGATAGTTAGTTATTATCTTTATTACAGGTGTGGCCTGATTTAAATATCTGTATAAAATGGCTCGTCTGTGGCAGGCACACTGATACTGCTTGGGCATTGAGCACCTGTGGTATGTGAGCTGCCTTCAGCTGGGGCGTGTTCAAAATGAAGAACAGAAAACGTTTTACCATCCTTCAGATCCCAAATGGAGCTCTGCTGAAATGTCAGTGGAAAAGTTGGAAGAGTCCGAGCCTAGCTTGGGGAAAAAAAAGTAAACAAAATAGTATTTTTAGGTGAGATGCAAGTAAGGTTTGCCTGTTCAAGTAGAAAAGTGAGACCTGGTAATTTAGAACAGCAAGTTGCCTCTTGCCAAATTCCAAATGACAATGACTAGAAGTATCTTGGTCTAGGTCTTCTGGTGTGAAAATCCCTGTTTCAGCTGTGACTGCAGGGTGCTTTCTGGGGGGCGGGAATTGCTCAATCATAGTCACAGAGTGGTTTGAGTTGGAGTCAGCCTTAAAAGATCATGTGGTCCCCTGCCATGGCCAGGGACAACTTTCACTGACCAGGTTGCTCAAATCCCCATGCAGCCTGGCCATGGGCACTGCCACTCCACAACTCTCTGGGCAACCTGTGCCAGTGCCTCACCATCCTCAGCGTCAAGATTTTTTTCCTAATATATCATCACGACTGTGTTGCTGGATTCTAAACAAATACACAGGAGAGCTTTCTAGTTTCTTTGGAAAAATGATCAGAGGAAGGAATATCAGTGTTTAGGATAGCTGGATGCCCTGCAGTAATACCTGCTGCCCACTGCTGAGGTCTGAGGTCCAGCCTCTGCCTTTGCTTTAAGGTGCTAGCAGACCTTTCATAGGCTTGACATGCATTAGCTATTGGATAAAATGTGAACCCTAAATGAAAGGATGGACTGCTGAGATAAGCTTTGATTGCCAGGTATGGGAAGGATTTAAGATCTGTTCCACCTGTTCCCAGCATTTATTTTTTTATTATTTTTATTTTATTTTATTTTATTGTTATAGAATGTGAAAAGCTTTCCAATTAGCTTGACTGTTTTGGGGAAGGGGTCTTACCCTGAGGTTTCCATTCTCCTTGTACATTGCTTAGGAAGAGTAAGCACACAGTGTTTTTGTCTGTGGAATGCCTGTTGGTGGAATTTAATGCTGTTCAACTGAGATAATCGAAGGGTCAAATAATTTTGTGACTTGTTAAGTATCATTTTGTCTTTAGTACAGTGACTGTGGTCCCTGGCATTGAAGAGCTGTTTGCTATGGTTCTTTTACCATCTGGCTTTGTGACAAGAATACTTGATCTTGTGTTGCTCTACTTGATGAAAAAATAGATAAATAGGATCTATGAGTTTTCTTTACAAGGCTTTTCCATAGGGCAATTGATTTTATTTTAGTCTGTACAAGACAGACCAAGAAAAGAAAAAAAAAAAATTATTTCTCTCTCTTGCTTTCCCAGGTCTGGTGTAAATGAAAGAAGACCGATATGTACTTACAGATCTTTAAAATCTCTTTACAGTTTTTCTTTGGCTTTCTGAAGAGAAGATTCTGTATTATAAATTCTGAAGAAGGAAATTTTTTTTTCAGTAATTTTGAATGCCCTTGGACCCTCTTATGCAGAACTCAGTAATTCCTCATGACAAGTACCTTTCACAAGGCTTTTTGGGGTGGGAACCTTCCTTTTTAATTAGGCTGCAGATAAAGGTTCAGCTCAGTCATGTTAGCGGTGGAAGTTTCTTCAGTGACTTTTCCCATGAATTGTATACTTTGTGTCAAGGTCAAAAAGTATCAGTGTTCTTCAAAAATTATCCCACAACCTTATTTTTTTTTCCCCTTTAAGGCAGCAGTAGTCTCCTTTGGAAGAGTCTTATACAAGTAAGATTGAATTGGTAGAATCAGGAATTCAGGATAAATTAAAAGGCTTTTTGTAAATGTGAATTCCATTTAATATAAGCTGATGTTTTCCACTTCGTGTGATTAGGCAAATGCAAAATTAACTAACAGAAGTCAAGATCAGACACAGTTTGACGGTTTGTTTGTTTTTAAAGTGTATTCCTCTTCCTAGGAGAATAAACTTCAGGTAAATATTAGATCTGTCTGTAGACTGGAAAATCAACTTCTCATCTTGCTTAAAAGGTGCCTTTGTAGTAAGGGCAATATAATATCATTAAAATAGTGTTTTCCATGAAGAGAAATGCAATGTCATGCTATATTTAACTGCTTTGTAAGACCCAAGCTGTTGTGATGAGAAAATTCCAATAAAGTTTCTATTATTTAAATATATTTTGCAAGTCTGTAACCTTCTTTGGCATTTATCACTTGCAATTATATACTGGTTGTCTTCTTGAAAGAAGGCTTAGAACTGTGTCTTTAACAATTTTCAAAATATGGATATAATTATAGGTTTCTCACGATAACAGAGGTACCAGTTGTGGTTTTTTTTTAGTGTAGAGATGGTTAAAAGATGGTGTATTGGTCACCACGGATCAACATAGAGGTATATTTGTGGGGTAAAAAGTAGCTGTTTGTTGCACGAAAGACAGCCAGGGTTTAGAAATGTGCAGGTGAAAGTTTCCACGTGCCTGCAGCTTTATGCCTAAAGGCCTAATTCTGTAGCTGTACCCAGAGAGCAGTGAGCAGAGTGGGATGTAGCAGAGGAGATGCTTTAGGACCGATCCCGTAGCGAGACCCGGCTCAGCCTCGGTGGCCCTTTGGGGCACGGCACGTCCCAAAGCAGGGCAGCTGCTGGCTGCAGGAGGCTCGCTGCTTCAGGAGAGCAGTCAGACTTCCAGGCCAAGGGTGTGTGCTTGGTGGGGCACAGGTGTATCTGCATGAGCGTTTTGGTGTGGGTTAGGAGTGTTCTCCCGAAGCAAGTCCGCTCATTGTCCCCGCTTCCTGCCGACGTGCGCGCCTTGCCGAGCAGGCTCCGAGCGCCCGGGCGGCTTTTCGTTTTGGGTGCTGCCAAACCAGGAGGGGTTTCCACCTGGGAATACCCATTCAGTCAGCAGGACCCGTCTGGTTCTAGCTGAAAGTGAAACCATCTGATTGAAGCATGGACACTTGTCCCCGAGATCAGCTCCTGAGGAGCTGTGCTGCTGTCACTGTCCCTGTCTCGGCCGGGGACTAGCAGCAGGTGCCTAGGGAAGACAGTCGAAGTGCAAGCACGTAATAGTGCTTTCCCAATATATTTTCCCAGCTTTCAGCAATCTGAATCTGACAAACTTCCTGAAGCAGAGATGGTATCTTTGGTTTAATAGCCTGTGATAGATTTTTCTTCCATTAGTTTGTCTTATTGTTTCGTAAACCCCGTGCATTTTTATCGTCCGCAATATCCTGTGCAATGAGTCCTGAGGTAGAACAATGTATGTGTTAAGGAGTGCCTTCTTTTTGTTTATTTTCAATTTACTACCTGATCATTTCATTTGATGCTCCGTTGTTCTTACCTTGTAAGAGACAAATGATTCCTTATCCACTGCCTTTGTGGTGCTCCATTTATCACAGATCTCTTTGATACTGCCTTGATTGTTTGTCTTCCAGGCTGGAAAATCCATGTCTATTTAGTTCCTTGATCAGAACCCATTTCATACCTTTGATCATCCTTGTTCTCCTCTCTGCCTTCCCTTTTTCTCTTGTGTCTTTCTGAGACTGGAGGACTGCATGCAAGCTAGAAAACATATTCATTGTGCAGCGTCTCTTGTTTAAATGCTGGCTTGAGGGTGGGTTCAGTGGTAGTCTACATTTCCCATGATTTTTAATTTTTTTTTTTTTATTTGACTGCTGAAAGTAAACCATCAGTTTTTTATAAATTCAACACAAGATCTTTCCCTGTAGTGGTAGCAGCTTACCCAGAGTCCATACTGCATTTGTAGGGTTGGGGTTGTTTTCCTCCCCACCCAACCTCCACACACTCCCTACAGTTCTTTATACCTGCCAGCACTGAGATTTGTCTTCCATTTTACAATTTAGTCTTTTGCCATGTGACATCAGTTGCAATTCCCTCAGTGAGCCTCTGTTTGTATTGCTTGTGAGTAACTTGATATCAATAGGGTACTCTTTCTGCACACCATTCCTCCCTCTTCTTCAACCCATTTATCCAGCTGTATCCTACAAAACTCCTGTGGAATACTGGTAGTGACCTGTTTTCCTGGAGAAACCGAACATTTAATACCATCTTTTCTTTCCCATTCTTTAACCAGTTCTGTATTTGTTTGGAGATCAAACGAGTGAATGGATCCCGTCATGTTTGTCCTCACGTAACAGCGATTCTCTAGCAATGCTGAGGGATTTATGAGGCAATTGTTCAAGTGCCATGTGGACTCTTCCCCAGCACGTGGTATCTGGCTCTCTGTTCTTTGTAACAGTTCCTATCAATTTGCTCCATGCGTCCATCAAATTAATTGTTTTGTAGTTAGTTTTCCGGATCCTCCTGAGAGGCCTGTTAGGAGGCTTGGCAATGTGTCTGCTATCTCACACTTCTCTGGTACAGAGATGGGTCTAAATGAGATTAACATGAGCAGTAATAACTCAGCTGTGTGTATTACGTGAGTTCCTGGTGAAGGGAGCACCATCTCACACTTGTGGTCTGTTACCATTTGTTTTGGTCATATTTCTCCGCTGACCTCTATCACTGATGCTTAAATTTCAGGCTGATTCTCAATCCAGAGACAAAAAAACCTCCTCCAGTCAGGGGATCATCTACCTAACTTCTTCCATAGCAAGCACAGAGGGAAAACATCTTGTAGTTTTGTTGTTTGTGGTGNTTTTTTGTGGTTGTATTTGATTGGCTTTTTGGGGTGGTTTTCTCGTTTTTGTTTTGTTTTAATTCTCTTTAATATTTCCCCTAAAGACAGCTAGGAAACTAAACATGTCAGTTATCTTAGTGCAACTTTACGATTTTATAATTAAAGTCACAATGGCAGGAAATGCAGAAGTTTAGGTTTCAGTAGCAATATTGGCCACATATGGACTGTTTTAACTTCCTGCCTTTCATAATCAATCCTTATTTACGTACTTTGTGACCTACGTTAAGAACCAAGAGTCTGGCAAAACTTGATGGGTTTTTGTTTTTTTTTTTTTTTTATCCTAATGATGCTCCTGGGAAGTTGTGGGGAAAATAATTTCTTTTGGTTAAGAATTTAAGCGTGAGAAGTTTAAGTGATTTGCTGTACTTTGTGTATGAAGCTTATGGAACTTGTGAGTGCAGACTTCTGAGTCCTACCCCAAGGTTAACATGCTTAACTGGATTTTGTTTCCAGTAATATTTAGTGACTTTGCTGAGGTTCTCTGTAAGAAAACTCCCTGTAAGCAAGGGAGAGTGAAGAGGAGAATAAAGGTGTTTGGATTATGAATAACTCTCCAAGGAGACCTGAAGGTTGAAGAAAGGGTGGGTACTGTGAATTCTCTGGAAGACAAGGGTGTGGGCATGTCTTGGGAAAGGTCAAAGTTATCTCTTGAGAGACAGCAGGTGACTTACATAAAACTGTGGAGCTTTGTCAAGGGGACCAGGTAAAAATGTGCTGCTCTGTTATACACAAGGTCATTTCAAACTATGCTAATGAGTTAGAGATCATACACTGCAGGAAAGCAGGATATGAAGTCCCTTAACATGCCCTGTGTGTTAAAGCCAATAGGCACGAACAAAAAGGGAGGAAAAATAAATGGGTTTGAAGCACATTTTTCATTTTGTTTTCAGCTGGTTGATTTAGAAGGAGGCCTTTTGGGAATCTGCATGATGGGAATTTGAGTCCTTTTGCTCTGCACTAACACAGCTGACAGGGCAGAAAAACCTGGCAGTGGAGAGGTTTGTGACAAGCCTAGAACTGAAAAGTGAGGCAGAGGATCAGTTGAAGACTGGCTGTGAGACTGAAATCTTTGAAGTTCAGAGGCTGTACAAGGACTAAGGTTATTTTCACCAAAACCACTAGAATTTGTGAGGATGGGAGCAGGGGGCAACAGTAGGAGAAAATAAAGTTGCAGGTTGCAGACCAAGGATCTTGGCAGGTACTTGTGAGGAAGGTGTTTGTGCTGGGCATGGGGTGTGAATGTGCTCATCAGCCTAGACAAGAGACGTGCTGGTCCTTCAGGAGGTGCTTGCAGACCTGCACAGCTATCTGAAGTCTCAGAAATCAACTGAACATTTTAATTATTGTTTAGTTAATAGGTAATTTCTGCACTGTGTCATTGTCGATGGTTAATTACTTGCGCATTTCATTAGGAAAGCAGAAGGAGGTTGTGCCTGGTCCTTGGCATGGTCTGGCTGGTGTTGGCTGCCGTGCTGTGCTGAAGTCAGAATTGCTCTTCTGACTATATTAATATATTATATTAATATATTGTTAAGACTGCATATGGTTCTGTCGTGGCCAGGATATCCAAGTCACTGTGGGGTTTTTATTTCGTTTTTATTTGTCCCATAGTTGTAACTCAGCAGTGAGTCTATGGTCCACGGAGCCATTCTTTTTGTCTTCTGTCATTTTCAAGTAACCTCAAGTGTGACTCCTTTATATTATGAATGGTATGTATTTCCAGTTGTGATGTAATGCTTTGGCTAGTGGCTGAGATAATGAGCTGAAGGACTTGAGCTGATGATCTCATCTTTCAGCCCGCCAGACTCTCTAAATTTTTTTGCTAATCACTGCTCATAATGAATACTCACTCACCTGGAATATTTCTTGGTACTTTGAAATTTTTCATACCAAGCGTGGGGTGAATTTAATAATTAATCAAATGGGATTTTTTATTATTTGAAAGAATTTTCTTGTACTTTTTTAAAAGTAGATTATTTCTCTGATTTCTGCTGTACTGTTACCGCCCTTGTTCCCTCCATGACTTTAGAGAATTCTTGAGCAGTGAAGACCAGGCATAGTGTTTGGTAAGGTAAAAAGAGGAGTTTTTTTTTTTTCTGAGCAGAGTATACATCTGATTATGCAGAGCCTCTCAGTGCACTAAAAGTGCTGTATGGCATGTTTCATAAAAGTAATATTTTAGTAAAGGAGGATCTCGTATGACATTGCTTTTCATCATCACTGCAGAACACTGACATTCCTCCTTGGGTGGGAGCCACAGCACACAGGTTTGTGAAATGAATGTTCATAAAACAGAGTTTTCAGGTACTTGTGGGATTTTTTTTTTGGTCATGTTTATTTTTCTGTAGTTGACTGGATCAAATTGGTTTAACTCTGCATGTAGTATGTAGATTTTTAGGTATATTAAAGGTCTGTATTCATCCCACGGGTGGATTTTTGACTGAGGCATCCAAGTTTGCAGTGCAGCTGCTGTGGTCTGCATCTGCAATCCATAGAAGCAGGGGGGTGCTGCCAGAGGGTAATTTGCAGGTGCCTTTGTTTCTGTTCTCAGTGCATAGATAACGAAGAGGAGAGCAAGTATCTTCCTTTTTTTTCTTTTTAAATTCTGAAGTGCTGTCATCTTTTTCAGCAGTGGGGTTTGGCATCCTACCTCCAGAGAGGTTTGCTCAGTCACAGCCTAGTCTGTGTAGGATGCTGTTCTCATACTGTTGTTTTTTCTTGTTAGAGCTTTGATAATGTGACTGTCAGGTTGGCATCTTGCTCTGTTTTGTATCTACAACCAGCAGAGCTTCATTTTTGCATCTCTGTCATGTACTAATGAACTGAGTCTTGAATTCTGCTGTTGCTCCTTGAAAACTAAGTGCCAAATTTGTTTCCACACAAAGCTCCTTCACTCAAGATGTGAAGTAGATTCAGATGTGCTAGCAAATACACTTTGTAAAGTTTGTCTTTCCCTGCTTTCTGGCTACTGGTGGAAAAATTTGATTGCAAACCACTTTCTGACTATGTAGACTTCATCCATACAGAGGTTTGGAAGAGCAATAAGGGTGGCTTTTTATCATCAATAAATAATTCCAGCAGCATATGGCACTTGGAAATTTTAAACACTGATAAAATACAAACTTCCAGAAGGTGCCAGTATAAAGAGGGATGTTAACTTCCAAGCAATTTTGCCCTTGCATCCGTTCAGAAATTGTAATATTCAGGGCAGATGTCTCTCCTAATTGTGTATTAGGGATTGCTTTGTTTGTGGCATGCTGTGTAAATCTGGCCACGTGACATTTGTAATGGGACTGGACCTCTCGAATTGTGCTGCTCTTTCTAAAAAAGAACATTGAAAACACATTAAAGGAGTTTGCAGATAGCCTTGCTGTTATCAAGTGACAAGTCTGGTGGCAGTCCATGGTGCTTTTAGAACCGACTGTGGAGGGGATGACACGGTTCAAGGCTGGTTGGCTGTTTAGGGTGGTTTTAGAAGAGCTGGGTGACAGGAGACAGAAAGAGTCTTTGAGAAATGGGTTGTTGATCCATATCAGGGGCCACATCCTCCATGCTGCTTCAGTACTTCCCTGGAGACCAAGTGCTGAGCTTCTGGGATACACAGAAGATTGCCTGTTTTTACCTCCTTCCACATAGGCTACTCCTGTTTGTTTTAGCTGAATTAGCAGGTGAGTTTGGCCTGCCCTTTGTAGTCACCCACCACCTAGACATACTCCTGATTTACTGAGTGGTGCAAGGGTGCAGTAATTCTCTCCTTACGCTGCTCGTGCTTCTGAGTGATTACGTTTCTGTAATTATTTACAATTATATGGAAATTAAACAGTGTGAGAGGCCTAATCTCTGGTAACACAGTCAGGCATAGCCATAAGGGGATTATTGAGCTCCTGGATGAAGAACACTGACTTCTCCCCTAAATCTCAGTACCAAGGGTACCAGGGAGTGGTTATGGATGGCAAAATGAAAGTGCTGGAGTTTGCCTCTTGGCTTGTAGCTGATGAGGTTTTCATGTAGCCCTTTGATAGGCAAAGGAACAGAAAGCTTTATAATTTTGACAGTGGACTTTTATCAGATTTTGTAAAAGGAGTGACAGGACAGGGTTACCTCCAGCAGCAAGGAACTGGGCTTGGTTACTTGAAAGGTCTCTCCCAGCCTTATATTTTCTGATTCTGGCTAGAGAAGACAGATGACCTGCTTGCATGAAGGAGGTTTGTGTTGTCAACAGAGAGAGTCTCTGAGAGGGGAGCTCTTGTTTAGCAGAGAAGAATTGAAGTTTTCCCACAATTCCCTGTCTGCTCCATATTAATATATGCTTGATATAATAAAATAATTTTCCTGATTTTATGGGGGAGAAGTTATTTTTCCAAATATTTATAAAGGCCATTTGCCATTTAATTATCCAAATAATCTGCTTACATTAGTCTGTAACTCACAGTCCCACTAAATACTCAGTCAAGAAAGATTTGCCAGTGCAGAGAAGGAGCACTGAAGTGCTAAAAAATGTCTGAGCCAGGGAATAGCTAGTAGAAATAAAGCTTATCTTCAACTTACTTTAAATAACATAGAGTTTGAGGCCTTTAACATATACTATTCCATATTTATTTCCCAAGGATTTGTATTTGCTCCTGCATTTTCTCCTCTTACAGGTCGTTGGAAGTTCCTTAGAAGTGTTTTTAGTTTTGCTGTGCTTAATTCAGTTTTAAATCTCAATGGGGGAAAATGATGCTTCTGCTATAATAGTGGTATCCCCTGCAAATGGAAATTTTGTTACTGACCTTAAGGGGCTTTGATTTTATTCATCAGTTTATTATACTTCACACATTTGCCCCTTATTTCATTTACAGGGATTGATTAGGAGCTGAGTTTTGTCTTGAAATAAAAAAAATATTTTGGGTGCTCCTGGGTGCCACTTTTGCCAGTTATGTGTATCCTTATATATTCATATATATTTTATTGTAATTTAGATAATTTCATAAATGAACAATGAAGACACATTTCAAATGATATAAAATTTCAAACAATTTAAAACAGTAATGCATTTAAGAGTAGTGAATAAACAATTGTATTTGTCAAGTAAAGGGAGAATGTATGATGTGATACTGCTGTGTATGTAAGAGATATCTTAAAACTTTCAAGTAGCATTTGCACTGTTTTGATTTCAGTAGAAGGTCAAATGAGTTTTAAAGGAAAAAGTTCATAATATTTACCGAAATGTTGATCTTTCTACTGGAATGCATTTGTGTAGTTTGTAATACCCATTCTTTATTCCACTGAATATTATATTTAAAAGTATAAAATGCAAATGTGTGAAGAAGGCACACAGTCGAAATGGTAGGAAATATTGCTGTTTGTGTAAACTAAGAAAATATTTGCGTTCTCCACTTGCCAAACATCCCCCTTTTACCAAAAAAGACAAAAACATACTATCTGAGTCATTTTACTGCAGTTGCTAATATGACATTTTCCATTAAAAGTGCTTACCAGTGAATGTAGGAGCTGTGAAAGTTTTTACCAAGAGAAGAAGATCACGTAAGGGTTAATGAGATTATGGGTAAAATGTTAGTTCGTAATGCTCTTTATATAATAAAGATACCCTTTGATATGAGAAAAAAAAAATAACTGAAAGTTAATCTTGAACTTCATCTGAATAAAAAATGCAGCTTTGCTCCTTATCACTTCGGTAAAAGCTTTTTAACAGAATCCAACTTTATTTTTTTTTTTTTCCTTTCACGTAGCAGAGGGAGCTTAGGATATACTTGGAGACTGAATTAATTTTTCATGGCAAAAGCTAAAGTTGAAATAAATATTTAGGAAAAAAATGGAGGACCAACCAGCATTCTTGGGTTGTTACAGGGTATGTTGCTTTATTCCGAGTTCAGGCTTTGCCATGTAGCCAAGTCTTGTCTCTTCTAAGTCATATTCACTCTTACTTTACTGACTGATGAAATACATAAAAGCTCAATATGCTTCCATATGAGAACTTGCTGGCAAAGTAAGAGCAGTCTTTGGCCAGAATCTGAGTCATAGATACGTTAAGTCATATCTAAACTCATTGGAGGAAAAAAAAAAAACGGAGGTCAGTTTTCAAAATACAATGAACCCATAAGTAAGCTTACTAGTTACTCATCTTCTAACCTTTTGAAGTAGACACACATTTTTTTTTGGAGGATTGGTTTCTTAGGAGCTCTTTTTAGAGCTTACTCGGCAATACGAAGATGTAGAAGGCCACTGATTGTGTTTTATGGCTGCATTAAACACTTCACCTGCAAAAAGGCACAGAGGTAAAATACCAACCCAGAGTGATGCTTTCAAGTCACTTGGTCCCCCACATGTCTGTAGGCATACAGGTACTGCTGTTCTGCTGGCTGGTGTTCCTAATGTGCTTCTCAAAATGGAATATAAATGCTGGAGTATTTTCATTTTTCCATGCTGTTTCCTGTGTCTGATCCCATGGGATGTGATGTAGAACCGCTAGTAAAGTTTGTTTGTTTTTTGTAGACTAGGGGAGGGGGGGTGGAGGGGTTGGTGGGGGTTACTTTGTATTTCCTTAGGCATTGTTAACTATGTGTTTAAATGTTGGAAGTGGGCCGAGAAGTTCCACCTCCTAATTACATTTGTGGTTTAGTGGCAGAACATAATACCACTGCCTGTGATAGCAGGTAGAGGAGAGCACACCAAACAACCCTCCTGTCTCTCTGTGAGGCACCGACCTCAGGGATAAAGAACCAAACAAATCACATTCCTGAAGTTATTTTCAGTGATTAAGGGAGATAATAGGACAAACGGTTGATTAATGAAGTAATTTTATGAAATGTTGTTTCAAATACCTGAATTCTGGGTTGTACGGTAATATATTAGATTAATAATAATGAGAGGGAGGCTGTGTTGCAGTAGGTCAAGTTGTTGACTTTCAGATTAGTTCTCTTCTATTCAGACAAAAAAGTAGCATCATTACAAATGCTTTTTGTAAGATTTGTCTTCAGAGTAGTACTCTTGAAGCCCTGATACTAATACAATATATTGAAACAGGGGTTATTTTTTTTTTTCCTTTATTTTCTTTGCATTTAATTTCTGGACATGGCAGTTCATCACACTCCGTGTCTCTAGCTTAGCAGCTGTAGGGAACACAGAAAATCAAGCCACCAAAAGGAGTTTTCCTGCATTTAATGTGCTAGCAGCTGCCACACCACATTCAGTAGGAGCCCTCCCAGCTGTTGTGCCAGAGGGGGAGCTCCCAGAGATGTTGAGATCTCACTCACCTGGAAGTCAGAGTGCTTGTTCTGGAGCCAGCAAAGGTAATGAATTCGCAATAAAATACAGAGAGCTGTACCAGAGCAAGAGGTTAAATAATCCCCTAGTATATACTGGTTGCACAAGTCGACTATTTGTGGATGGAGCAGCTCCATCCATGGGAATCTGAGGGAATTATTAGCTGTTACTAATTCTACAAACCAAAACCAAAACCTACAGAGGAGAAGGGGTCTTTCTGTCTCAGCGTGGTCCTGTTGCAAGAGCCCAAGATGCAGGAGCCTCGTGTTCATGGAAAGAGCAGATGATTAGTTCTGCACACAGATTTATTTCACTGGACTTGTCTGATGAGCTCATCTCAGGTAAAACAGATGCCTCTCCTGTCTGGGCATTAGAAAGTATCCATTAGATACTTTAAAAGTATCTGTTAGAAACTAAATATTCACGGCCCTGTGCTAGTATTACTTGTGTTGACAGGTGAAAAAATCCACATATGTCTCCATCAGAATTAAGGGGAAAAAAAAAAAGGATGAACTTAATGCTATCCTACGTTTGTTAATGTTTTTAGGATTATGTTGTTCTCACACCTCAGGCAGGTCTTCACCTTTGTGTTGATACAGCAACAGTGATGGACTCCTAGGATCTGGATTTTCGAGGTATTCAGACACCTGCAGATGACAAAAGTCCTGGTCAGAAATTTTTAAGGTACATAAGCAGAGTGGATGGGCCTATGAGTGGTTAGGTCTCTAGTGCACTTAGACTTTTGTATTCCCTGTATAGGCATTTTAAGGTACTGAAAATCCAGCCCTAGAGGCAACATAGAAGCACATTAAACTTTCCAACCAACATTTCTAACGTATTTTGCTTGTACCTCCTGAACTGTTTGGCCTTGCTTTGGGAGATGGGCTAGGTTAATCTCTCTCTCTCTCTCCATGTGAAATGTGTTTTTATAACAACAACGTGAATTTACTGGGGAAAGCACAAGTCGCTGTAGGATTTGAGGCATAGTTTACCCCAGTCTGGGCTTAATTCAGCATGTAATTAAACACATCTTTAACTTTAAGCACACGAATAGTTCTAATTAAATTAATGGCTCTCGGTGCAGTTGCGTGATTCTGCCTGCCTGGAACAGACTGTGGGATTAGGACCTTCATTTAGAGGTGGTGCTTTACGGAGTGCCAGAGTTCATCCCTGCCCTTACTAGAAACATTAGGCTACTGTAGCATCTGAGGATCAGTATTCCTGTTACAGAAAAAGATAAGTGCCAGGTTTTTG
>VWYO01016603.1:255645-270301 GCA_013400275.1 Rhadina sibilatrix | reverse complement strand
GGGGCACAAAATGCCCCGGAAAAAAAAAAAAAAAAAAAAAACACCACTTTTTTTTCCCCCTGTAAGCCGTGGTACCGCAGACAGTTTCCTCAACGCTGGGCAGCTGCGAGGCTGCTTTTTGCAGGGAGTGAAGTGCCCTCTCTCGGGGTGGGCCGGCTCTGCTGGGAAAGCAGCAGCTTGGGAAGGGGCTGAGGGACATCCCTGGTGGGGGAAAATGGATCTGCAGCCTCCTCCCCACGGAGCCTGAGCTGCCATGGGCAGGTTAGCGATCTCTCTCCGTGGCAGGACGTGGAAATGTTGGTCGGGTGTCTGCAGGGCACCCGTGGTGTGGGGTCAGTGTCGGTGCTAAAACTGTGAGGCTTTAGGCTTGAGGGGGCTGCTCAGAGCCTGCAGCACTTGGGCTTCCAGCCTCTGAGGGGCTGTTCCTGTCCTCCTGGCTTCCTCGGGGTGAGCAGAAGGTCAGGAGGATGGTGGAGTTTTTGGTGGCTGCAGTGCCAGGTCCCTGTGAGGGAGAGCAGGGGAGCAGCCTGGGAGCGGCGCTTCCCTAAAATCGGCTGCGCCGCCCTGGGGGTTCCCCTCCCCGGTGCTGTGGGGGCAGAATGAAACTTCCACCTGACCAGTTAAAAAAGGATCTCCTGAGGTATTGGATCGGCTTGGCAAACGGTGCCAGGAAGCTAAAGGTGGATGAGAAATGACCCCAGGGGCTGCAGGACTGGATCATGGCGTGGGGATTGCTCTGGGCCTTGCTGTGCAGCCGTGCCAAGCTGTGTTCTATTTCTTTGCCCTCTCTTACATCAAGTTCATCTAGTGGTTGGAATCTTAAGACAGAGAATTTGTGAGGTTTTTGTTGTTTTGTGTGGTGGTGTTTGTTTTTTGTTTGTTTGGGATTTTTTTGTTTGTTTGTTTTTGTTTTAATAAGCTCCTAGACAGAAATCCAAAATCAGATGTGACATAATATAGCACTGTGGGCCTCAGGCTCTACTGTATTCCAAATAATAGTTGAAAGTCAGTGTATTCTGGTAAAAAAAACAAACAAACTTGATGGTTCTGTACCAGCCTTTCCACTGACAGACTTGTAGTTTTGTTTTAGAGGTTTTCTGTTAACCTGCTGAGAGCTTGAGATAAGCCCACCTGATTTGCCTTTGTCCATTAAAAACTTCACCAAACCACTTCAGGTTTTTTGAACTGTGATTAAATAACCAGCACAACCATGAAAGTTACATCTTGCCTTTGAGGAGATAGATTGTTAAATTTTACCCTGTATCCTGCTCTGTTTTAATGCCACTGCTGCTTCACCTCCCAGTCAGATTGGTGGGAAGTTGTGTGAGGGGCCACGGCCTGGGAGGTCATTGTTACTGACCTTACCAAAAAAAGTGTGGTGTTGGTTTTTTGTGGTTTTGTTCTTGATTAACACCAGGTTACCTATGGCCTTTGTAAGCTCCTGTGCTGTTGTTGCTGTCTGATCTCTCCTTTTATTTCTGCTGCCCCAAGGGATATGTTTATTTAAGCTGCAAAAGGGTGGTATTTTGTTATGGCACGTGAGCGCGTCCCTGTGCTAGCTCAGTTTAGCTGCCCTGAATAACAGAAATAGCAAATATGCAGGGACATGGGAGTGTCAGGCTGGCACCTAGGACGCTCCAGGGTGTTGGGGGATGTGTCCTGGCTGCCAGCCTTGGCCACTGCTGGCAGTCCTGCCGAGTCGTGCCAGTGTCACTTCTCTGTGGAGATGTGCAGCGAGTCTTGGCCTGACACGCCTTTTAAACCAGAACAAACTCACGCCGCTCCTTCTCTTTTGTGTAGCTGTGACTCCTCTGTAGATATGAACCTCTGTGGTTCTGCCTCTGCTTTCTTTTTATCCCTTTGCACTTATGTGCAGCCACCCACAGACTGCTGCCTTTTCCCCCCGTACCTGTGACAATACTTCTTTGGCATTTTGATTAAATTTAATCCATACGCCGATAGGTGCATTGATTAAATACAGTCATCGGTGCCAAAACAGTGTCTCCCCTCACCCACTGGACTATGTTCCTTTTTTCTGAAAGAAAAATGTCCTCACGGTGTTCAGCTTGGTTTTGGTGCCTTGCTGCTAAGAGGCTGTGCCACGGCTGAAGCTACTGTAGGGATCTGGTGTTTCAGCAAAAAGAGTCTGGAATGGTTTCGTTTAGAGGAAGCCGCTGCAAACTGAGCTGCCTGAGGAGGGCAGGCAGCCTCAGGGCAGGATCTCCAGTGGCTGCAAATTCT
This sequence comes from Rhadina sibilatrix, assembly GCA_013400275.1. Lineage (NCBI taxonomy): Eukaryota > Metazoa > Chordata > Aves > Passeriformes > Phylloscopidae > Rhadina > Rhadina sibilatrix. The sequence goes on along the minus strand of VWYO01016603.1, from coordinate 268,060 downwards.
TTTCCAAGTTGGTTTCTACCGAGGTCACTGTTGTGTTGCTGGTTTGCAAAACAACCTTTACTTCTCTTTCCTTATTTCAGGAAGTGTCGCTTCTTTCAGCGATGTCAGTTTGGAGATGCTGCTTGATTGCCTCCTGTGTTTTTTGAATCGTGCTCTTTGCATGTGTCCTCATGCAAGAAGATGTGAATCAAAAAACACATGGAAATGCATCTCAGTACATTGCTCGCATTGCTCAATCTGCTTGTATCATCTATGTTTAGCTTCTCTTCTACACTATCACTTCTGTCCCTGAGGCAGCTGTAATTTATATCTGTTAATTATTTTCCTGCATCCTAACATGTTGAAAGAAGAGAGATTGAAAAGCACCAGAGAAAGGTGCTAAAGTGTAGATGAATGAAAATATCTACTCTGCATGTCCAGAACTTAAAATGGAAGCAAATAGAAATAAGTTCTTTGGGATGTTATCTGCCTCTCTTTGTGTTTCTAACTTGGTGCTGAGGCATCTGATGACATACTTTGAAAAGTGAGAATACCCAAGTGCCTGTAAATCACTGTGGCTTGACATATGAGACTGCTCGTGCCTTTTGATTTGTAAATATGATTTATATTACGTTGCAGAGGATCTGAGAAGTCCTCCTCAAGCCAAAAAACGTCCGAGCAGTTGGCATCTGCAGTTTTTCGGCGCATCGCCGCCCTTAACAACGCTCCCAGTTTGGAATGTTACGTGTTAATGGTTTCACCTGCATGCAATGCCAGTAAACTTGCTCTTCTGCCAGCGAGGTCTTTTAAAAGTGCTGGGAACTTCACCCATGGGCCTTTTTTTTTGTTGTTGTTGTTGTCTGAAGAGCGTTTCTCAAAGGTGCAAGTTCCTGATCTGCTTGTTTCCCTGCAGCCAGTTGCAGCAGGGCAGGGGAGTCAGCCCATCCAAGCGCTCCCTGCGAGTCCGTCTTGGAAAGGCTGATGTGCCAGCACGGCTGCTGCCCACTCTTCCTGTGCACAGTCCGGAGCTGGAATCCTGAAGTGACGTTTGCCTCCTGACACCGTTTGTTGTCACAGGCCTCAGTGTGTGTGGCACCTATTCAGGAGTTCGAAATCGCCGCAAATGCATCTAAAGGCAAGTTGGCCACGGCTGCCGTTGCTGTACGTGACGTGCCTTATGTCTGGGTGAGTGTTTAGTCCTGTCCTCCTGGCTGGAGGTCAGTCCTTAAAACAGCTCAAGTTTTTCCTCTCACTGCGGTTTTTTTTAGAATTGGTAGTGGAAAAACCACATGTAAATGCACAGGAGTACTTTGGGGACTGTTGGCACGTAAAACTTGTAGTATCTTACTGTTTCAGCTTCTGCTTTCAGAAGTACGTCCCTCAGAGTATGTTCAGGCAGCTTTTCCAGGATGAGTGAAGTTTTGGGCTGCTTGGCTTCTGCAGCACAATGCAGCCAATGCACATCTGCTGTGGCACCTTGGTAGGGCTTCTGGTCTCTTCTCTGAGTGATGGAGCACATGGAAATAACACAGGTCACAGGACCTCACTGCCGCTGCCCAAGAGATGGGGGGAAAAAACAAGTGGGCATTACAAGGGAGGGTTGAAAAAGTAATTGAGGTGCCCGAGTATGTAAGTCTGCACATGACAGGATTTCCAGAAACGCCCACCGTTCCAGATGCACAAACAAGTTACAGTTCATCAGCTGTTTATGTAATTGCGTGTGCATTATTCGCCCCTGGCAAAAGCAGGGTCACTTGAGTTAAAGAGCGAGCGTGCGCGCAGTGACTGAGTTTGGCGGCCGATCCGCAGTAACTCCTTTTCACACGGTGCTTAATTCAGCTTCTCCTGGTCTTTCCCAACTCTCAGCAGAGGTGCTGCTGTTTTCAAATAAAGGCTTTGTGAACGTGGCCCGTAGCGAGCGCTTCCCTTCCACAGAGGCGGGGGTTGCGGCCTCGCCGCCCGGCTGGGCACTGCCTCCGACAGGATTTCTAGCAGGGGAGTCCAGATCGTTGCAAACAAAGGGAAAAAGTTGGCTGAGCCAGGTTTGATTGCTGCATCTGGTTTTGGGCAGTGGTGCTCGGACAGCGAAGTGCTCGCTTGTGGCATTCAGGGGCTGCGTTTCCACAGATGGGGCCCGTGTCTGTGGGAGAGCAGGATGTTGCCCACTTCATCCTGGGAAGCCATGTGGGATGAGGCCAGCTTTATCGTGTGTGTTTCTGGATTAAAAGCCCCCTTTATAATGTTCTTCTGGAAAATAGAGGAGCCTTTCAGTTCCTATCTGAAGAAATATCTCTGAATGGTTCAGGATGTCGAATTTGGGGCTTCTGGGATGCTTTCTGCTTTATGTTTTAAACACAGCTCCAGAAACAGTGGGAGAAGCAGCTACAGTAAAAGCAAATTAAATTTGTTTACTGTACTCTGTCTTTCTGCTGGGGGCAGTTCATTATTTGCAAAAAAGTTCTTGTTTCGTTATTTGCAAAAAAGTTACATGAAAGCTTGAGTGGCTCACTGCGTCCTTGTCTGATTCTCTCTACCATCCTTAGGGGGACTTGAGTGAAAGTATAGGCAGGAATTCTGGCATGAGGCATGAAGGGATGTTATAAACATCCACTGGGTCAAGAGCCAGGCATGGCACTATGCTTTTGAGTGAGCCATGTGGGAGGCATATCACCAAGGAAGCTAAAACCCCATAAATTGAAAATTCAGTTGAAAATTCAGCATTAATTTAATTTTTTTTCCTTTCATTTTTAATTTGACAGGCCATCAGCAGTCTTCATCAAAGCCAAAGCAAAGAGGAGGATTAAAAAAAAAAAAAAAAAAGAAAGAAAAATTATGTAATTGCATTTCTTGTTCTGGTGAAAGTTGTTTTATTGTGACATCTCTGAAAGCATTGGTATTTTGTACCAGCTTTGTTGAGTTGGATAGAAAGCTATAAAATAGCATGTGCTAGAGGAATAGATTGGTTTGTTAAAAATACTGTAGTGATACCATGCTAAAAGCAGTCTGTATATTCAGATCAGTATTTGTTACCTGTACAACAAACATGACTTACTCCATAAGTGACCTAAGCAAGCTTTTTTAAAGCACGGCAATAAAATAACAGATGAAAACAGAATTTATATAAATACTTGGTTGTCCATGTGGCTCCCTCTTGGTCTGGCAAATCACACTTCCCAAGGGTTTTCCTTCTGTAGGGGCGAGGTCTATCAGCAAAAAGTTATGAAGAGGGGTGGCTGAGAGGTTGCTTTTTCCTACCTCATACTGAAGGAAAACATGGGAGGCTTGAGCTCCTGAAGGGTGGGGCTTTTTGGTCTGGATTTTGTCTTTTTTGGGTGTTATGAGTTTGGTTGGTTTGTTTTGGGGTTTTTTTGTCGGTTGTGGTGTTTGTTTGTTTTTGTGTATGGTTTGTTTGTTTGTTTTTCTGGAGAGAGACAAGTTCCTATTAATCCAAAATCAAAAAGGAAAGAAAATCCCATTTTTATGAACAAATGTTCACTTCACAGCTTACCTCGAATCTGTGCTGGGTCAGTCATTAATTAATCACTGTTAATTTTTGCATCTTTGGAGAATTTTTCCTGCTTGGACTCGTTACTCCTGCGTTTATTCTTTCAGCTGTTAATAATGTCCATGTTCTTGTTGCATATGTGAATTAGTTTGATTCTGTTTCTGAGGTCTTGCCTTTGCATAGTGCATTTGACAGTTTCAATTTGCAAATTAGGGGAAGGTGTGGATAGAGAGAGATCTTAAAAGGCCCAGCAACCCAAGGGAGGGTGGGGATTCTAGGATCCTTTCAAAGGTAGTAAGAAGTGGTCTTTGTCTTCTTTAATTTCAGCATTATGATGAGAAAAAAATGGGATGTGGAATCACCTGGCTTCAGGCACCCTTGGCTTGTTATGGTTTTTAAGGGATATTCCACATGGGAAGCTTTTACCTAGTCAGAAGGAGGGACTGTGTTGCTGCAATTGCTGGAGTGTGTGTTTTGCTATCTCCTGTCTTCAGCCTAAATAAGACATCTGCTTGTTTTGTGTTAATAAAATAATATTTTGGTCGCAGAATGTACTATTCTGGCTCTGTCCTAATTTCTAGGGGCTACTTGGTAGTCAACCTCTAGCTAAAGAATGTTTACAGAGAATGTTGTAAGGCCTGAATACNTAGTATATTTTCTAATTTACAGAAGCCATTACTGATTTAGAACTTGAAGTATTTAGTTTTTTTTTTTTTTTTTTTTTTGTTTTGTTTGTTTTGTTTGTTTTGTTTTGTTTGTTTTGTTTTGTTTTTTCTTTTTTTTTCTTTTTTTTTCTACTGATATGGTTTAGAGTAGGGATTGTATTTCCAGAGTTGCTAAAGCTGCATATTTAAAGAATTTTCTTCTTATTCATTCAGTTTTCATGATGTTTTTGTGAAATGCTCTTGCATGGATCTCCTCCTCATGGATCCATCCACTGTTGCTATGCATTTAACTTCACAAGTAGAATGGCAGGTTTTTGGTAACTGTCTTCCACAGTATCCCATAATTTGCATTTTAACTGTTTTTAGAACTGCAATGGAGTTGGGTATTTTGCTGTTGTTAAAGCCTAGACCTAAACAGTTCTTGTACTGTTTTCTACTCTAGCAGTTCTAATTTGGATCAATATTATAACTATCCAGCAGGCTGATTGTGAAGATCTTTGATTGCTTTGAGATACAGAAACGGGGCGGGGGGTTGTTTGGGTTTTCTTCCCCCATAAGATTGTTAATTCTTAATTTCTTATTTGATGGAGCAACTAATGTGCTTTGAAATCAGAGATCCAAAAATCCCTTTTCCTTGTCCAGCACGTTGAATTTCCCACAGGAATCCTTAGTGTTTTTGTTATGTTCTAAGAATATATCAGAAAAGTCTTTTGTTGAAGTAGTAATATCAATAGGTTTCTGTAGCACCTGTGCGTCAGGCGAAGGTCTGTGAAATTGTAATTATTTTTGGGATTCTAATTTAGTTTCACTTCCACCTTGAAATAAAACCCTGAAAAAGGTTGAGTAGGCTTTTCTGTATACTGTTCACTGTAAGAAAAAGAAAGTAATTAAGTTGATATCCAGCTGTGTGGTGGAGCTGAGCGCTGGAGGGAAGGGATGCCATCCAGAGGGACCTGGAGGGGTGGGCCTGTGTGAACTCAGTCTGGGGACTAGCAGCCTTTCTGTTGCTTTACCTGTTACTGATTTATATCTAAAATGCATGTTTGATCTGTATTAAGAGCAGCTCTGCTCTTTCCAGAGATCTTTAGCTTCAAAAGTGTGCGTATTGAGGAAGCATAATAACATGAAATGTTAATGTCTGATGAGGTGGTGTTTTAGCAGGGGTTCTGTTATACAGCTTAGACGCTCTGACAATGTATAATTTGGTACTATTTATGTTGGTATTTAGTCACACTTCTGGAACTCAAAAAATGCAGGAAAAAGACAGACATATACTTATCCAGCAGGTACCAAGCTTAGAGCTGGAAAACCAGAATATTCAAGCAGTTGCAGAGGGTCTCATTTACTTCGTATTAGCCCCTGTGCATTATTTTCATATAAAGGGTTCCTCAAGCTTCTTTTGAATTTTGCAGTGCTGTTTCTGCCTTCTTTCTGATTGTTTGGTTTTTCAGTTTCTTTTGGCTCCTCTTCTGTCGGTTTTGGTTTTGAGCGTTTTAATCTTCTGGCTTTAAAAGTCACCATTTTGCGGAAGGGAGAAGCACAAGCCAGTCGGAAGCTAGAATCACAGAATGACAGAATGGTTAAGGTTGGAAATGATGTGTGACATTTAACCCAGCCCTGCCACCACCAAGCCATGTCCCAAGTGCCAGTTCTCGTGACCCCTTGCAGGGATGGTGATTCTTCCACCTCCTTGGGCAGCCTGTTGCTGTCTGGCAGCCCTTTCTGTGAGGGCATGGTTCCTAATGTCCAGTCCAAACCTCCCCTGCTGCAGCTCGAGGCCATTTCCTCACATCACGTGGGAATGGTGTGGGACAGGAATCACAAAGATGGAAGCTTCCGGGCTTTTTATTCTGATGAGCTGCATGGGTATTTAATACTTAATTCAGTCCATATTGTCTTTTGAGGTATATTAAGAGGATATTGCGAAAATTAGAATGGCAATTACATGTGGTTGCACAAGCAGAAGAGAATTGTCATCAGCTTTTTGTTTACATTTCCAGGTTTCTTGTTTTGTTTGTTTTTTTGTTTTTTTGGTTTGTTTTTTTTTTTTTTTAATTGATTTTTCTAGACAAATGCTTGGCTATTGCACAGTGCCTCAAAAAACAAGTGATCTTCCCGTTTTCTTAATCAAAACGTGTGGAACTGAGTCAAATTCTGTGCGGGAGTAGCATATCTCATCAATGCTTGTCTTTGCAGCTAAAAACAAGTAAAAAACTAAAGTTCTGTCAGAAAAATTTAATTAGTTTGACAGGACTTACTTTTCATGAGCTTGTTTGATATTAATTGCTTTAATTACTCGATGCTTATTAATTAAAGTCTTATTAATAAAATCCTAAATCAAACTTCTCACTATTTTGATGGGCTCAGTATTCAGATGACAGGCTATCATAAAGTTATTTTCTGCAATTATCATTTTAAGTATTGCAGCTATCCCAGTTTTCTTCCAGGCTTTTGGAACGTCCCTGGTACTCTAGGACTTTCTGAAAAGGGGTGTTAATAACTCAGATAAAAATCTCTTGAGTGTTTTTTGTTGTGAGTTAGTTGGACCTAACCATCTGAAAGAGCTAAATGTTTAGAGCCACTGTCTAAAATTAACTAATTAGATACTAAACAAAAATATCTCTTGTATGGCTGCTTCTTTCATTGTTTTTGCCATTTTTTCCCTTTTTCACTACTAGCAGCATTTCCATGATTTTAATATGGCTATTGGTTCCTTTTTTGTTTTTTTTTCCAGTGAAGTTAAATGAGGGTTTTTTAGTTTGGTTTTTTTTTTTATTATTATTATTCATGTTAATGATGGTTTGTACTTCGCCTTTCTTGTGTTTTAACACTTCTTATTAATAAAACTTTCTGTTGGCTTCCATTTTTTTCGCATGTATACCAGGGTGAGAAGCGTGGCTGGGAGCTGCTTTTTTCTGCTGCGCTTAAACCGAGCTCGTCTTGCTAATTTTGCAGTGCAGTGTTTGGTACTAAAAGTTCCAAGCTACCATTTACATCTCTAATTATGTCCTCAGTAGTTTTGTCTCAGGACTGTTCTTGGTTTTACAGAAGTGCACGTGATGAAGGGCTGTGTGTGGATTACAGGATGGGATTTATTTTACTTCCTCGTGCATGGGCCACTGATTGTTATACTCTGAGAATCTGTGTCTTAGCCAGGGTGGGTGGCTGCAATAACTTTTCTGCATATTGATGGTTAAGGCTGCTTCCAACCCAAACCATTCTCTGATTCTGCTCTCTTAGCTGAGGTAGAAAATGGGTGCCCAAATATACAGGAATATTCAGTAGTGCAATTGCTTGTAGCACTTAAATTCCAGTTAACATGTGACTGTCTAAAAGGTTAAAGCAGTGTCTTGGCCTTTTCTCTGACAACTTGAGTCTGAGGGAGAGGGTCATGCTGGACTGTTATTGTGTATTTTGGGAAGGATGGGTGTGGAGAGTGTTTGATCTTTATCAAGTACAGCTAAGGTTTGTCTGGACTGCTTAGCTCCAGCTAAGCAATGAAATCCTTTAAAGGCCCCACACTGTCTCCTGCTTTTCTGTGCATCTTCTCCTAAAGCAATCTAATCCTAAACCCATTCATCCTTACCATTCCAGCTGTGCTTTCCTTTGCAATACACAGGGACTTTCCAGCAGTTTCCTTGTGCCCTTTTCCATGGTAATACATAGGTGTTTGTGTTGAGAGCAGGGTGATAATGCTGAAGAAAAGATCAGGATTCAAACCAAGGATGATGGGAGTTGGCTTGGTCTCCTGGCCAGAAAGAACTTCTGGTTGTTTTTTCTTGCTTTTTTTTCTGCAAGCTTTATTTGGATGCATTTTTCATTGAAAAAAAAAAAAATATTTCTTGTGGGTTTGTTATTCTCATGAGCTGACAGGGAGTTTTCTTTATTTTTAATGAGCAGTAAATCCATGGAAAATATTTTTACAGAGGTTATTATTTATTTGTGTGTGGAAAGAGACACTTAAAGCAATCCAAATAGTATTCAACACCTTAAAAGTTTTATACCACGAGCAAAGCAAAACTTTGGAAACAGGCCAAAAACGCATTGTCTTATTTTATTTCAGTTTTATTTTTTGCTGAGGTTTAGCTAATGGATGAGTTAATTCCACGGAGGCATAGAAATTGTTTTCCACATGTGTTGAGTACCATCCTTAGCAGGATGAGACCACAGTCCAGATTTTGACAAACCCTGAGGAGCTGCTGCAATTCTGCCTGTGTAACTATAACAGGAACCTGGGAGGATGCTGCAAAGCAAGAGCTGACATTTTACAACGTTCTGCTTCCTCATCCATTATTTGCAAGGCCTCCTTTCTGAAACCTAAACCACATTTTTACATATAAAATACCTTGCTTGACTGTATTTCGTGCTTTTGTCACTGCAGTTGAAGGGCTTTTCAAGGACCAGGTGTTTTTGGGGGGAGGGTTGGAGCACTGAGGAAAGCTGAGGGAGGATACATTTTAGAGAATGTATTAATTAGCATTGTTGATAGCATGGACCTGTTTTCTCCGACTGATGCCAAAGCTGTGTAACTTTCTTGGCTAGCCCTGAGCGTGTGCAGAAAACAAACATTGGGCAGCTATTACCCTTGCAGTTTCAGGGGCAGTGTTTTGGGATATGCCTGGATCTGCTAAACACACATCTCTAAAGCATATTTGCTGGCACAGAGACGCTCATGCTTGTGCTGCTTAAAGATGATGTTAGCTCGAAAGAAGCTGCTGTCCCCTCTCAGCTTCTGTAGAAATATCTCACGTGGCCACTGCTCACCTTCTTCTTTCATTTTCTGCATGTGACTGACTGATGCCAGTCAGTAGGCAAACTAGCTGGAAGTGCATATTTCTCATAAATATGCATGAGAACAGCCACAGTAAATGTTCAAGGCTGCTCCTGTTTTGCAGTGGGGAATAGTTCCTGTTGAGGCAGCGTGCGTTTTTGTCTAGGTGACAACAGGAAGATTTGACTAAGTTGTTTTTAGTGTATTTCAAGATAATAATTCTCTCTGCTCTAATGATTGACCTCCTTAAATACTCCTGTATTTCTAAGAGGCTCTTTCTCATCATTCTGATTTTTTTTTTACCGTGTAGGTTCTCCCAAAGCCATTGAGGTACATGGAACTGACCTCAAATGCAATGGCTGAAGAAAGCCAATGAAAAGATGCAATCTGTCATTTTTCCTTAAGGTTGGGCTGTTGTTTTGGGGCTTTTTAAAATGAAAAGCAGAGTACTGCAGTGCTTCCTGTGTGGAACAGCAGCACAGCCAGGGTGCTTTTCAGCGGTGTGGGCCACCTCTGCGGAGGGGCCAGGAGCGCGCTGCAGGAGATGGGTGTGCACAAGCACCTCTTCTCTCCTGACTTCATCAAATGCTCCTCAGCTTCACACCTGTGCCACGTGGAGCTGAGCCTTTGCACTGATTGCAGTATTGAGGAGTCTGAGGTGGGGGTGAAGGAGGCCAAGCAAGCTCAAGCTGTAGATCACACTGCGTGTGCTTCCAGAATGCTTTGCTGTTAAGTTTTGGGCTATCTTTAATACTTAATCCTAAGGGTCATTTTTCCAGACTCACTTTAGAAATACATGTCAACAATTGATTGAAAATTGAAAATCAATTGAAAATTGATTACAGTTCCACTTACAAAGGTTCATAAACCCATTGTGACGTTGGCAGTTCCTTTCATTTGATGTCCTCTCTCTTCAGCTGGTCGGGTGATGTTTTATCTCGCTGCGATCTGATTCTGAGGTCAGACAGTCAGGTTTCCTTCCTTCAGTCAGTGCTTCTCCATCAGAAATAAAAATTCTTTAGATGAGCCTTGACCCAAGCCAACTCTGGGTAGCTCTCTTGTCTGCAGATTGTGCTGAGCCACTGTGCAACCCTGTTGACTTCAGTATAGATGCATTCAAACTGATTTCTTCATGTGAAAAACAGTATTTCATTTGTTCCGGAGTGGCATTGGCCTTCACAAATAAATGATGTTTCTGGGGTTAATTTTAATTTATTTTTTATCTACTGGTGGGTGATCTTTGTGGTGCCCACAGGAAGCCAAGTTGTTGGGTTCAAGGTTTGGGGTTTTTTTTCCTGAATGACAGCTTGGAGATGGTGCTGTAGTTGATGCATATGGACGTAATGCATATAGATGTGTTTTATTTTAAGGAAGTGTTAGTTTTAAATTAAATATTAGCAGTTAAATATTTGTTCTACAGCAGCAAATACGCACTGACTGCAAGTTTTGGTTGGTGTTAGAGCATCAGCAAATAATCTCAGCCATGCAGTGCAAGATTTTAACTCCTTGTAGCTTGCACGAGCTGCTGGTATGCAAAGGGACATCAGTTTTTGTGAAAAGATTATGGACTCTTACTTGGAGATCTGTTATTGGTGGGTTAATTTTTGTTTATTGATCCCATACACTGAAAAGGTGTTTAATTTTTATTTTTTTTTAATATTGGCATCTGAATATTTGGATCATATTTTAAATGTTGGACAGGAGAGACATGGTGAAACTTTGGTAAGGTATTTACAAATGCAAGCAGCAAGTCTTTCTTGAGGAAATCTAACTTGAAGCTTTTATAGTACATTTCTGTTGTAAATTATGCTTGAGATGGCCAGGTGTAGCTGGACATAAAAATAATCATATCCATTTAAAATAATTACAAGAAATTTTTTTCTGCTGCTTTGAATGGAGGATTCACCAGAACACTGCCAATAATGGAGATTTAACCCTACTCAAAAAAGGGGTGTACACGTGGTATACACTTCAGTTTCTCTTTAGCATGGTGAAATAAGGTCATTTCTAGCAAGTCTCCAAATGCTGTCTCTGAAAAACTTAGAAATAATGGAAGTTTAGCAAAAGACTTCTTTTCTCTGCTTAAATATGTTCTGTAACTTAGAAAGTATCAGTTTTATGAATATTAAATTAACATTGAATGTGGTTCTGTAATGTGCTTTTTTCAGGCTGTGGAAATAGCATTCATTTGGCTTTATTCATCTTGTGGATAGAAATGAAGCAACTAATAAATTGGGAGTAATCTTTTTATTATTTTGGAGAGGAAAAAAAAAAAAAGAAAGAAAATTAGTTAATTCATACAGCTTCAGCCAGAAAAAAAAAACCAAAAAAACCCAAAAACAAACCAACCCTGTTGCTTCCATGACATTAGCTGATAAAGGTGAAATAATTGAGGTGATATTCTAACATTGAAACAAGGCTGTGAGACCTAGAGAAACCAACCTGCTACAGGGAGCTGGGCAGCTCCCAGCCTGGGCTCATGGCAGAAGCTGCTTGGGAGCCTGATGGCTGCTGAATTCTGCTGACCCCACCACTGTGCAGCACTGAGCTCAACACTGCATGATTAAGAAAAGCACAACTTCTTTAGCTGAGGTATCTTCCAAGTGAGGTCATGTGTCTTTTTTAGAGTATAATAAAAAATGGAGGATCTACAGCTTCCCTTCTCGGCTTGCTTCTGTGGTTTATTACCCTGCCTGTTAAAAGCTTTTCTCCTGATTTGGTCACAGATGCTTGTTTAAAAGCCCTTTAAAAGTCATTTTAGTATGCACAGTTTCTCCTAAGAAAAGTGAAGTGACCTATTTTTGAGTTCTGTGTTATCTTCAATGCTCAAAGGGTTCTTCTTTGCACCTCTCCCACAAATTGTGGAAGTTTTTATTGTGTGTTGCATGTTAGTTTGCTTTCACTCATTTCATATCTATTACAGACTACTCTAAACAAATACTTCTAAAAATCACCAGTATCTGGTTTACTCTAGCAGGTCATGGTGAGCTCCTTTGGAGTGGCTCTTGCCCATTTTAGCTGCCCTAAGGAGAGCAGCAAAAAGGAAGAGGGGGTGCAGTTTCATGGGTGGCACTCCTTTCTAGGTGGATTTCAAAAAAAGGTGTTGGGTTTACCAGCCTAGAGTACTGCCATATTAATGCTGTGTCCTCTTCCAGTCTTCAAATGCATTGTTAATCAAACATCTGAGAAATATTTGTGATTTTAGAGCCAGATGTGGCAGCAAGCAGCGTGGCTCCCTCACCTGCAGCTGCCTGTGGAGATGGCAGCCTATTATTAGTCTGTTGTGTAATGGGTACTTCCTGTGGTTTGTGCACTGATAATCTAAGTTAAAGTTTCCTGAAGAATGTAAGAATTCATTTTTCAGAAACCTTGAATCTGTACTTACAGGTAAGGTTGTGCTCAGCTTCCATCAGTGATGGACTCTGTGCATGTGGTTTGAGGCTTGATTTCCAACAGCCTGGAAGCTTTTCATTGCATTGCTTTCCTTTTTTTTTT
>VWYO01016603.1:243680-255607 GCA_013400275.1 Rhadina sibilatrix | reverse complement strand
TTTTTTTTTTTTTTGGCTTTCCCCAAAACTGCTTTTAAAACTATATTCTTTGGGGCAGATCTCTCATTCAAACTCCTGAATACAGGCTTGTTACAGCCTAGTCAGGCTTGCTAATCTCAATATGCATATCCCTAATAGACGTAAATTAGGAGGATGCTTAAACAACCAATGGGCTGGAAATTATTTATTGCCCTCCCATGACACAAGCCTCTCATTCTGGAACTGAGTAATCTGCTGCTTTCTGTTCAGCGTGCCTGTCCTATGTGCCCAACTGCTGACAGCTTAGCAAGGGGTCTGTTCTTTCAGGGCTTTCCTGGGCTTTCTATTCTTATTGTCAGTTTTGTTCAGAAACCGTGTCATTTGGGGAAAATTGGCCAACGTCTTTATTTCTTCCTAATGAATTTCCTATTCTGTTTTTTGTTCTGTTGCTTGTTACTTGGTATTCTTTATTTTATGGCGCAGCCTCTCATTTGTTACCAAACTGGGATAGGCTTTTACCCAAATTCTGGGCCGTTATTTTTGCAAAGTGGAGCTGTGGATTGGAGTCCCTGTCTGGCTAATTCAGAGCTGGTTCCCCACGTCTCACGGCTTGACTGTTGGCAATACCAACACTAAGCTTGCTAGGTTAAGTCTAGCCAGGTCTGGGCACCACCCTGCAGGAAGCATTTGGGATTCCCAGCTGGATTCCCTAAATATGGTTGCTGGCTACTAATGCAGTACCTCAGCTGCTTATTTTTTGCATTGGAGGGCGTTTAGAAATTCAGATGACTTGTGTCAGGCTGTGGGAGGTCTAGAGCACGTCTCTCTCTTCAGAGCTGAGGACTTCCGTTTCTGGAGCATAATTCTTCTCATTTATTTGCGAGCTGCTTAGCTGATGACATCCATTCTCCAGCACAGACTCCCCTCGGTGCCCGTGTGCTTCAGAGAGTTTTCCTGCAGATCTATCCCAGTGCAAGATCAAGCGAGCAACTGAGTCACCCCCACATGCAGAACAGAAAAAGGGCTTTCATGTAAAATGTCCTACGTATCTCATAACCTCTTCAGGAAGGGTGGAAGCTGTAGATATTTAATATTTGGAGGATGTGATTTATGGCACCCTTTTTCTCACCCTATTTGTGTCACTGCTTCTCTGAAGGAGGAATTGTCACTTGGTTTTCCCTTTTAGCCAAACACCTGGCATTTGTGTAAGCAATTGGGGAAAATGTGGCGGAGGATGTTAATATTTTTGGCAGCATTGCTTTGTGTGTCACATAGTTTTTGTGCTGTGACTTTGCCTTCTGTCTGGCGTCCTCCTGGCTAGTCAACTTAATCCTGAGCTGGAGAATTTAGGAATAGTGGAGATGCAACCAGAAGACCGAAAAATGCATCTCATCTCGGGCCATACTCATTTTTCATGTGAAACAGTTGACTACAGATTTCAATCAAGAAAAAAACCCCAAAAAAACAGACCTTAGTCTGCGAAATCAGAGTGGTTGCATTTGTGCTGTTCCTTTGCATGCCTAAACTTCAAGGAGTGGTTTCATATTCTCTGTTGCAGTTTTCCTTTTTAATTTTGAAAAGGAAACATTTTAATCGCTTCCATACATGTGCGAACTTAAAAGGGTAAAATTATTGCATCATCATTTTATAGCACTTGGCAGAGAGACTATTCTTGCTAATTTTATCCCAAATCATACCAACTTAAAGCACTTTTCATGCAATCTTGATTTCTTTTCAGTACATTTTTTTTATACTAAATGCACAATTTAAATGCTCTCCATAAAGATTCAAGTCTGAATGACCTTGTGCCTGTTTGGATGCCCTTCATTTTATCTAGTACAGATTGTCAAATGTAATGTGGTGGCTCTTATGATAGAGTAGTCCCAAAAGTGATGGTTCTGTGAGAAAAATACATCAGGGTGAGAGTGGCGTACGACGGAGGGAGGAACTGATGATATTTCATACTAAAAAATGCCAAATGGCCTGACTAGAAATTCTTTTTTAATAAAAAAAATAATTGGGGGAGGGGAACATGATTCTCCAGGAATTGCTTTGGATTCATGAATTCAGTTTTGACTTGCCTCTTTTTTCTTTACTGATGATTGCGGAAACTTTCCCAAGGGGAAATAAACATTTGCTTTGAATGGTTCAAAAAGTAGCTACTGGTTTGTAGAACATGGGCTGTAACATTTTCCTGCTGGTCTGAGTGTAATAAACCACCCAAGACCTTCAAGGTACAGAGAGCATATATATAAAATCTCATCTGTGTGGGGTTTTTTGTTTGCCTTGTAATTAACCATGGGCTGATGTGCTTTCCCTTCCTTGGAAACGAACTTCCTTAATGTCCCATGCTTAAAACCAGCCATAAAGATGGAGCAGTTGGTGTCCTGAGTATGTGTTGCACGGCCAGACGTGGCTGGTTCCTGTCCTTGCAACAATGATGAAAATCCAGGGCTGAAGTTCACCAAGTTGGCTGTGCTGAGAAGGCTGCTTTCTCTCAAATTTATTCTTGCTTTCATTGCTTCTGGGTGAGGTAATGCAGCTTTTTATACACAATGAATCTATGAGTTTTCTCGGGTTTGATAGAGACATTAATGACTTTGGGGAAGTTTGGCAGCATATTAGTGCTTCAACGACATCTCCCTTGTCAGTTGTTTTATTCCTGTGTAATTTTTTGCTATGGCTTTATCTAATTTCAAGTAGCCTTATAACTTAAACCTTTTATCATATGAAGAAGAAATTCCTGTGCCAAGGAGGAAGTGAGAATGCTTTCATTTGAAGCAAAATGGTGTTTCCAGTGCTCAGGTTTCTATCCTGCACAGGAAACTGAAAAAATTACCATTTTGCAACTGAAAAAATTACCATTTTGCCTTTTGCGCACTGCACCTCTTGTACTTCCAGCTGTTGAACTTCAGTTACTAATGTTGTTGTAGAGTATTTGTCAGTAAATTTTGGGTGTGAGTTTATTTTGTCAGTCAAGGGATAGAATCTTTTACTTCATCTTTTCCTTAGCGTAACATGCAGCTCTCTTTAAGACCTACGAGGTATTTGTATGACCTAGAAGACAATTGTTCAGAATTCTCTGTCTGAAAACTTGCTTCCAAAAATGGGTTTCCATTCTGATTTCAAACCCTGGCATACCACATAGTTGTATCTATGGAGGGGGAGAGACAGAGGGGGGAAAAAAGGATGTGTCTACCTTTGGAAATAATTCCTGTGTGAATCACACATCTTCCTTCATTAGGGAACAGAATTAATGAAATGTTGTATTTCTTGCTTTCCTAGCAATTGCAAGTGAAACTCTGTATCTGTATGGATTTAGGCAACCTCCAAAGCAGATATTTATTACAGGTTTTTTCTGAAGCAAAAGTTCCTCAGAATGAAATTTATCTTTGCGGAAGTAATAAAATATAGTCATGGTTATTCCAAGGACTGGTCTTCCGTATGTGTTCCAACAATGTTTTAGGGAGCTTTGCTGGCAGAGGCCTTCATATTTGATCAAAGTCAGTGGACCTGTTCCTTTTTTTGATTCAGCTCAGACTGGAGGAGGAGGTTTCATGTTCCTCTGGAGGCTTATTTCATTAGAAAATATGTGAAAACTTTACCATGAAATACTGCACTTTGAGGGATGGAATACGTTGGTCCATCGAAGTGTGAGCCTACAAGCCTGAAGTCCATCATATGCAAAGCACTAGAGCCACATCTATTGGAGAAACAGGTAGATACAAAGTAATTGAAATAAAGTGTTTGCCAAAAGTAATCCTGCCAGACAGAGATAAAATTTCTATTGAGCCTTTGGTAGAGTGGCAAATGGAAAATATATAATTTCAAAGTAGAGAGGAATTAAAAAATAAAAAAAGGGAGAGGCATTGTATTAAGACTGTCTTGTGGGGAGACACAAATGGCTTGTGCCAGAGAATGCTTATTAGTAGATAATAACTGGTCTTGGTCTTCTGTCATTTTCTTCTGCCCAAGCTTATGGCAACCGCTGAGAGTCAGGGGAAACTCAATTCATGGTCCTGCATTTCCTTCATTTGAGCTTTCTCCCACTTCTTTAATTAGGTATCCAGTGTGATGATGATAATCCTCAACAGTGTGCTAAGGGATCTTTTTATGGGACAGCCCGTTTTTTTATGAATATGTAAAGAAGAAAGACTTGGGGCAGCATTAGACCACATACAAGTATCCTCAAGAAAATAAATAAGATAATCTATGCTGTAGTATATGCTGCTGTATGTTCAAAGTTTACTTGCAAACTCAGGAGAAGATCAGTTCTCTTCTGCCTTGAGGGTAGTAAAGCAGGTGTTAGCTGTCTGGGAAAAGGAAGGCTGAGAGAATGTATGGGGGGGTGGGTGGTTTTGTTTTTAAACGAAGCTTTTGGAGGGAGTAGAACTGTTTTAAAAAAATTTTGCAATTGCGTTTTTGTTTAAGGTGAAGATTAACACTGCTGGGACAAGGGTGAGTGCATATAGTTTGGCTTGGGTGCGTTTAACCTGTAGATTAAAAGCCTTGCCATTGGAAAGGCAACAGTCAGAAACAGCTCTTTGAAAGGGCATCATAAGATCAAACCATTTGATTACTTCTGAAATAAACTTGGGACTTTATGAAACTGGGTAAGACTCTGTGGTTTGTGCCATCCTCCATTTTACGAGGTAGCCGCTTTCATAATCAGAGTTCTGAGCATGCAGGAACTCCTGTGCTATAATAAAAAGATAATCTGTCTACTGGTTTCTTCCATTCTGACACAAATAGGGAAAAGATTAAATTCAGCCTTGTAATTTGTTACAATTCAGTAAAGACAAATATCTGTTGCACTTACTAAGAAAATGCCCCAGAAAAAAATTTACCCTAGCACAGTTTGGACAATTCAGTTATGGCCAAACATGTTGGGGTGCATTTGTATTCTCTTTTGTCTAAATACCACTTGCAAACTACATAATGGAACAGTTCAGACAGTCATACTGGACAACTCTATAGCCATCTCACAGGATCACAGAGTATTCTGAGCTAATTTTACATAGAATTTCAGAATAGTTCCGTGATTGCTGTATTACTGTGTTTCCTAACATCCTACCCAAGATTAATATTTTTAATCCCAGACTGAACAAGGTAATTCCTGTATCATTTCATAATTGCTTCTAATTTTACAAAGGCTGTAAAATGTGAGTAGGTTCTTCTTACGCATTGAAGCAGTGTAGCTGAATCTAGTGCTTCAGTTTTGATTTCAGACGATTTCTTTTTCTGGATTACTGCAATGACCTAGCAGAGATGGGAGGAAAAAAAAAAAAAAACCCTGATAGATTAATTTCATTAATTTTACTTCTGCATTTTCTGTAGTAGTAAATTCTGTGGTTTTGGCTCCGTGCAGGAACATGTAGAATTCTGTTTCTGGTTGATTATCAACTTATTTCTTTCCAGTAGGAACTCAATATGAAAAGGCAAAACTTTTAAAGATGTTTGAGGAACAAGGCTGAATGTGTATATATGAGTCTTATTTTTCTGCAATGCAGTTAGAGGGCTGTGCAGAGAATGTGGAAAACCTTTGGCAGAATTTTCAGAGCAGAGCACTTGTGCTGAATAGAAACTAAGCAGTCAAGAAAAAAAAAAAAGGGAACAAGAGAATTAAAAAAAAAAAAAAAAAAGCCTTCCAAATAGAGTCTGGAAAGCTAATGAGCATATGACATCATTTAACTAGTTATAAAAAGATTACAGCTCCTCTGATCCAAGAAACAGACCCTCAAGGTTTCTGATGTTCCCTAGATGAAGGAGGTGTAGAGTTGTGCTGCTGAAGTTTGTCCTCCCCAGGAGCAGGGCACAAAGCCCCTCGGTGCTGGCAACCAGGGTTGCTGCTGGTTCTCCTCGGGAGCAGCACCTGTTCCTGGGGCTGGCAGCAAAGGGCTGTGGCTCATCTCAGCTGGGACAGGCAACTGCAGCCCGAGATGGCCAGCCAGAAATAGTCTTCTGCTCTTGGAGTGCCTCCATCTGTGCTCAGGGAGCAGGAGCTGCTGCAGATGACCTTGTTTGCAGCTTGCACGTACCTGTGGAGACCCGCGGGCCCCTCCAGGGCCAGGAGGGACATGTCTGCTGTGGGTACAGCACCCACCCCAGGGGCCCTCAGGCCACATCCTCTGGCACCTGGTTCAGGATGGATTGTCTCCTCTGAAACCCAGCCAGCCACGGAGCAGACAGCGTGCGTGTTTGTTGTGCCACCCCAGCCAGGGGAGCAGGTCCCCCAGGCTGTAGGGGAGCAGTGGGACAGCAGCCTTTCAGATAAAAGCCAGCACTGGTCTTTGCATGATCCTCAGCTCTGGGTGCTGTGCATCTTCCTCTGTCCTGGGGGAATGAATGCTGCTGCCTCTGTAAACTTCCTGCTTCCCCGCAGCAGCTTTCTTCCAAAGGCCTCCATGTTTCAGCCTGAGAGCTAGTAAAAACCATGGAAACATAATTTTATTTTTTCAGACTTAATAATTATGTTTCAGGCTAGGAATGTATTTTTAGGAGGGGGAAGAAAAGAAGTTATGTAACCCTTGATTTATTGCATTGGCTTAAAGAGCTAGGGAACCTGGGATTTTCCTCTCTTGTCACTGTGCTGGGAGCATTTCCCTTTATGGCAGCAGGGAGGCCAGTGGATGACTGTTCTCAAGAGCAATTCAAACTTTTTATAAATCTGCTGAATGTGTTCCTCTCCATCACATCTCAATTGCAGAGCAGGGAACAGCCGCTGTGGCAGAGTCAGCCTTGGAGTGCAGACGTACCTGGATGTGGAGGGAGCCCCTGGGAAGGCAAGGAAAGCTTCCCAGTCCTCTCTCTTGGGGCAGAGGTAGTTTCAAGGGATGAGGTAGATTTGTTCTGAATTAAAGAATTTTTTAATTGGTTACGTAGGAATAGCACACTTACCTGTAACATGCACATGGAGATAACCGGGAGTAACTGTGGAGGAATCCTGAAAGCTGGACAATGTGTTGGAGCAGAGACAGAAGGGAGTTTTGGTTCTGTAAAAGCAACACTTGCAGGTTAGGAAGCGTGTGTGCCTGCATGTGACTTGTTGGGAATAATTTGCATGATAGAAACAACTTGATAAAAGCAGCGTGGAAGTCAGCATACGTTTTGTCTGCTTCATCTGAGGTTTGCTTTTATTCTTGTCCAGCAGCTACAAACCAGAGAGAGAACTTCCAGCGTTCAGAGAAGGGACGTGGTGGAGAGGGGGGTACTACAAAAGAAAAATAAGTACTGGATATAATTCAGAAAAGACACGCAATCGAACTGAACAGATTGCTCAGGAAAAGATCTATTCTGTTGCTGAAATCCAAGAAAATGGAGGAAAAACAGGAAATAGTGAAATCTGTTATCGACCATCTGCTAAGCCTAGGAACTTGAGAACCATTCCCATGACAAAAATACTAGATTGTGAACTTAATTTATATTTTGTAATACTTAAAGTATAGATACCAAAGTCCTATGGAGAATCTAGTATTACTAAATGTTTAAAAGATACTTAAAATACTGCTTTGACAATCAGAGCATTAACTGGTCCGACACCTTTTTTTTCTGAGATCTTCATCGGTGCCTCTAACAGATCGTGCTTTGTGAGGGCAAGGTAGCCTTTTCAAACTTTGAGGAGGAGAGGGCTCAGCATGGCCATTCAAAGGCTGCGTTGTTTGTGGGATTGTCAGTGTTAGAGTGAGCTCGGTGCTCAGTTTGCAAATTGCCTCAAATGTGGGCTATTGGCTCGCGCAGCTTCTTGGAGTCTTTTCCACAGTTCAAAGATGAAAGTGAGAGAAGTCTCTGGCAAAAACGTGTGTTTGCATGAAAAGTATTATTATATAGCATGTGGAAAAGTTATGATAAATTCAGTTCTTCGTGGCGATACTGTACTTTCTTAAAACAGATTGGTCATTTTCTGCCAAAACTTTCCAGCCTTGTTCAGGTTTCTGAAATGAAGGAGGCACAGTCTCCTTCCTAATGATAGAAATTTTTTTTTTCAGTTACAGAATGTACTTAAATTTTCTCTTCCAAATTTGCTGTCCAGGTAGCAGGCTGTTCAGCCTGTGCACAAAGTAGGGCTGTAATGAGTGAGACTGTGTACGGTCACAAAGCTTTACAGTCACAAGTACTTCTGAGACCTCTTAAAGAAAGCAGGTGGAGTGAATTCTGTTTCATGGAAGAGTGTTACCATCCACGTGGCTCACTGAACCCTTAAAAGGAACCTTGCTGCTTCTGCTGACAGACTTGCTGTAGAAAGAGGCTGTAAGTAGCAGTAAGGCACAGGGAGATGTTCGTGATCTCCTGGATCTTCACAGCTCTGCCTCATCACATACTCTGTTCTAAATAACCCTGTATTTTCACCCACATTGCTGCAGAGCTCTTTTGCTGCTCTTCCCAACAGTCGGTCTCCTCCTTTCTTCTGCTGCTGGCTGCTGCTTTCACCTTGCCCTTCTCCTTGTAATCCTCTGTTTACAACCACTCATTGCATCTCAGCGGCCTCGAGTAAATATAATTGTGCTGCTTGTCCTGGTCCCTTTGTGTTCAGGTTGGGACCTTCCTTTCCTTTGCAGTCGGCATTTGTAGCAAGGTGTTTGCAGAGATGAGGTGGGATTCAGGTGCCCTTCATCTCAGTTCAGGTGCAGCCTTTCACAAGAGGAATGAGCATCTGTGCAGAGGGAGGGAAGGAGGGAGGAGAGTGAACTTTGCTCAGCCCTCATCTGCAGCTTGCTCAGTGTAGCTAAAATGGAGGGAGTGCTGCTGCCAAGTACTGCAAACCACTCCTGAGTGCATGCAAACACTGCTTTTTAGGTGGGTTTGAGTGGATTTCCCTCCACTGGAAAAAGCACCACCTCTGGCTCCAGGGTTAATTCAAAGTCTGTACACTAAAACATGGAAATACTGATTCTCAAAGGATCAGTTGTAGGAAATATGAATACTGTCCAAACAGTGTTCTTCCTTCACTTTGCTTTTTCAGAAACATCCATAGCATTTTTTCTAAAAACACGGATTCTTTTGGCCTGAAACACACCCATGTTGTAAAATGCTAATGCTTCGTTTAAAGCAAAGTAAATAGAGAAAAATTTTTCTATCAGTAGAAGGAGGGTTGTTTGGCAACTTTAGCTGTAGCTGCTGTTCCACTGGTGTTGCTTTGCTGCAAAATTTAAACAATGCAAAATGGATGGCGAGGGTAGTTAATATATCATCTTTAACATTTTGTGGTGCTTTGCAGTTGTGACTACAGAACCTATAGTCAGCCTGAACGTGTATTAGATGTTCTTTGTCATGAGATTTTGTGGGGTTTTGTTCTTTCTTTTGAATTCTTTCAACTGTATCATCTGCTATCCATGGCAGAGCAGGTGGCTGGACAGGGATGTTCAGTAAGGATAACTCTGTAATTCAATAATCTTATGTATAATGGAGAGCTGTGTTACCAGCATTGTACAGTTTGGGTGCTGGGGGCCTCCATGTAGCTCCTGCCTCTTGGTCAGTTGTACTGCAGTCTGCTGCTTAATGGCATTCAGCTTCTGGCTCCCAGCAGGGACAGCCCGTGCCTTCAATGGAGAAGTAGACTTTGCAGGTAATTTATTTGGTGACTTTGCTCTCTATATGGTGTGTGTGTGTATAGATAGATACATATCATTTTAAAAAGACTTGGATGTAGTTCACGTGCAAGCTTTGTCACACTGCAAGTGCTTACCTTTCTGCTTGCTCTTAAATGCCAGCTACCATGTCCTTGAGTGTGGAAGAGAGGGAATAAAACATCTCTGCCACTTCAGCCCACTGCCCAGATGTACAGCTATTACAGTTCCTCTTTGCATACTGTAAATTGTAATTACTTAACTATTCTCTAGCTTCAGTCAACACTGTATGCTTTAAAGAAACCCATATCCTGAAGCAATTTTGGGTTTCAGTTTCTGCTTTTGGTTTTTGTGGTGCTTTTGTTTGTTTGTTTTCATTCTGTGACTCTGAACCAGAAAACACTTCAGTATGAAAGGAGGAATTTGAGTTAAACATCTACTCCCTTGATCATAGGTTTTGGAGGGGGGGAGGGAGAGGGGGACATATGTGCAATTAGCTAGTATTTAATATATTTAAGCTTCTTTTTGCTCAACTGCAAAAAAAAAAAAAAAAAAGCCCATTTTTGAGGATAAAATTTCTGTCAGGAGTGCCTTTGCCTCCTGGCTGCTTCCTTGATCACTGCTTATGTTCTTGCTGTGGCTTTATGACTGGGGGTTGGTTTAAGGGAAGGACTTAATTGTGATGCAGCCCAGTAGTTGCTCTGGGATGCTGTGTCAGTCATGAGGTGGATTTCTGGCTGACCTTGATTTTGTTAGGAATTTTATCATGGCTCTTGGAGAGACTCAGGCCTTTAAGACTACAAAACCAAGACTTTCCTGCCCATCCAGCTACTGGATTATGTCATCTGAGATGATACACTTCTTTGCACTGCTCACCTCTGTGATGCCATGGCTGAACCACTCTCATGGAAACAGTGGTTGGCCCCATAGCAGAGAGCAGCTGCAGAGTCAGAGGCTTGGGTTTGATTGTGCTGACAGCCCCTGTAAAAGTAAAATCTTCCATGCTCAAATTGAATATTCAATTTGGTTATAAGCAGTAGCTTTTTAATTCCGAGGCTCGGAAACCAGAGTACCCTTAGTAGAGGCAGGGCAAATTCACATCACCATAAACCAGAAATGGAAATGTCCCTGGAGATTTTAATAAAAAGAGCTCAAGATCTATCTGTCAACTTCTTTAGCTGATGAATAGAAATAAGAATCCTTGCAGAAGATTTCTAATGTTGTTGTAGAATGGATGGCTTGGGATTCTGTTCCTATTCTTAACTCTACCAATGGCTTATTGGGATAAGCCATTGGTAGAGTTCCATCTCAGAGGAATGATAACAGAAAGAAATTGTGTCCATTTGGCATAGGGGAATGTTGTTCCTTCAGAATTTAGAAGTGCTTCACAGAGGGAAACAGTTCCCTGATACACAGTTTGTTTGACATCCTGGTCTTGCTTTGTATTTCCCGGGGAACATGTTAGTAGGTTGATTTTTGTTGTTGTTCCATCTTCCTTGAAATGGCCAGCATGGGACCTTTTCCAGTATGCTTAAATGTTGAATTATTTTTATTATCTTTATTATTTTTTTGCTTAGTTATTATTCAATTCATATCTAGTGAGGTGAGAACATGTCACTGTCAGAGTATCTGATAGCTCTCACAGACCTTGGGAGGATGGATTCTTGTGGATGTGTGGGGTTTTGTGTTGGTAGAAGTTCCTTGTGACATTTCATTGCTGTCTCTCTATTTGATGTCTCAGTGGTCTGTTTCAGGATAGAAGTTTGGGGGAGTGGAAAAAAGGAGGAAACAGACTCCATATTTTATAGCCACTTAATCAGATCATTATTTATGCGGTAAGAAGGCAGCATTAAATTTATAAGTTGCATAGAGTTGATTTAAGGGATTGTGTCCAGTATTAATCTTCAAGGAAACCAATACCAGAAAGGAAATATTGCTGTGTCCCACCTGTCTCCATAATAACTTCTTTTAATATTTTATATTTTCCCAGTTCCATGACCTAGAAGTGAAATGGTGCTGTGCAGTAAAAGCGCCCAACCAACAATGTTACTGTATCTGATATATATGCACATACTTATGATTGTTGACATAATAAGAGTTTTAATTACATAAATCCACATTTAAGAAGTCATAGCCATGGTCACTGAACCTGTGACAGTAAGGCAAAGCAGCCTTTGTTGTACATGTGACAGCTTGCTCATGGGGAACCAATTTCCAAGGCCCAGTAGCCTCTGGTGCCAAGGCATCCTAATGGTATTCCATTCAACCTGGTGTCCTCAGCCTCTGGACTGGCTTTTTAACTTGCTGTAAGCTGTACCAGGCTTGACGTGGCTTTCATTTGTGATTAGAAATGATGCTACAAAACCTTGGCTCCCTCACTGAATA
>VWYO01016603.1:218418-236126 GCA_013400275.1 Rhadina sibilatrix | reverse complement strand
GGGGGGGGGGGAAGACAGAAAAGCAGATTTGTTTTAGAATAGGCAGAAATTCAAAGAAGCCAGGTTAAATGGGGTTTGAGCAACGACGTGGTCAAGTGGAAGGTGTCCTTGCCCATGGCAGGGGCTTGGCACTAGATGAGTCCCAAGGTCGCTTCCAACCCAGTCCATTCAGTGATTTGATGATACTGCTTGAGGAGGCAAAGAATGTGTCACCAGGTTCTTTGGTTTTAATTGGCCCTCTGTGGGACCTGTTGTGTCCGTGAGTAATATTTGTGGTATAACAATGAAGGCAAATATTGCAGTCCTTGCTGAAGGAGATTGAAAGTCTGTGCCACAAACAGGCTGCAAAAGTGTGTGTGTTGGGGGGGGATGATGGATTAGGAAGTAATAATGTTTGCTCACTCTGCTGTACACCTTGATTTCCATATAACTTGTGTAAATTTATGCATAAGCCCTTCATTGTGCACACTCATAAACTCTCTGTCTGCCTCCACAGTAGTGTGCTTTTGTGCATAAACAGTTAAACATCCTGCTCCTGAAATGGGGGGGATGGTGGTATTTCTAATTATTGTACCAGCTCTTATTCCCACTGAAGTTAAATGCAAGCTGCCTTCCAAAATCAAGGCCTGCTATACATTGCAAGAGAGTTCTGGCAGTATGCAGCAGAGGATTTGGGAGATGAGCTGGGGCTGTGTTAGTTGTAGTACATAACTCTCCTGGTCTGTGTTTTGCTTCGTGCTCCCATTTTCCTTTACTCTCTGCTGTCTGGATTTCAGCTACTCAGCCAGGGAGAGTGGTAGTTACAGTCCTTTGTATCATTAGTATGTGAGCAGCAGAGTGAATTTCAGCTGAATAAAAATGAATTCTTTGACTTGCAATTGTGAACGTTTCTGGTTTGCCTTGACAATCCTGTCAAGACAAATTTGAACTTTGTCAGCAATTGTGATTTCTTGTGGGAGAATTACCAAAAGCCTTTGCTCTAGGTATCAGTCAATGATTGCAGCCCTCATCTGCTATTTGACCAAAATTTTCCATGGCACTCAGCAGGCTATTACTTGTCACTCTGACATATAATGGAGGAGTATTTTAATTGATTTAAAAGTTAAAATTTATGGTTACTTAATACAGTAGAGCTGTATTACATGTCAGTGGTTATACTTACTGTGAAAATAGAGAAAGGGGAGTGGAAAGGACTTGGGGTTTGGAATATTTTTAAAACACATGCCATTGATTTTACCTTCAACTTCAACAAGCTATCAATAGAGTTTTTATTTAGTTAATGGGGGCAGAGGTTTCCTATTATGTAATTATTGTTAATTTTAAAAGGGATTCTGGAATGTTAACTGTGCATCCAGTTTCTAAAACTGTTTCTTCCAAGATTCAGTAGTATTTCTACTCAAAATTCTTTCGTTTTGTGCTAAACTTTGAGTAATTGCATTTTGCATCTGATGCTGTTCTGTCACCTAAAGCGTTCCTCTGTCATGGTTTCCAGGTGCCCAAAATAGGCCTAATTATACATAAATCCAAGGGTTATGTGAAATTGAAAACTGTAGCTCACTCTGAAGGCTGTACAGCACGAGTGTGGTCGGTGCATTTGCACACATGTTCGGGTTATGGATATGCCAGAGTATGGGATCAGGTGCTCTGGCAATACTGCCTTCCTAATTGCTCTCGTGGGTGCAAGCATGCAGTGACTTCCTAACTAGAGATGATAAGTTTAAACCATCTCTTTCTCTGTGTCCATTTCAAGACAAGCCCTTTTGCAAGCAAGTGACGAGAGGAAGGAACTACAAAGACGAGTGACTTGCATTTCTCTTCTCTCCCCCCTGCCCATTGTCAGCTTACCTGACTTTCTAAATTAGGAAGAAGTATGGGAAGAATATCTGCATTCCTTCTACAGGAGTAGGATGGGAAGTTAGGCTGTTGAATACTCCTTTATGTACCTCTCTTTTTTGCCTCACACTGCCTGGCCCTCCACATAAACGACAGGCAAAGGGGAAACAGAGGAACTTGAAGTGTGCAAATAAATGTGGCAGTCGACAATATCACCACCAGCAGGAGTGAACTTACCTTGGGGTAAATATAAGAGTAAGGATCTCTGCAAATTGTCACTCTGAGTGGAGGTGGGACAAGTGGGAAGTGATGTTCCTGTCTGAACTGGAGCTGCTGCTTGCCATGTGCTCTGCTAATCATCACAATTTTTAAAAGCACATACGAAGCCCGAGAAGGCTGTTTCACCTGTGACAAAATTCACAGGTTGGACTGGGATCATGATTACTGGAGGGGATCCAACTGCAAACTGTTGGTAAGCATCCTGAGAGCCAGAGAGATTGGGAAGGAAAGTGATTCTTCAGGCAAGACAGGATTAGTAAAGATAATTTTTATCTACCTTCTATTTTTAGGCAGATGTTTGGTTTGGGCCATGAGACCAGGGGGGTGGAAAAACAAATTTCCAAACTACCTCCATATCTATATACCTAGAGCTGCGAGAGTTATCCTATTTCATGTATCAGGTAATAGTGACATGCATTTAAACACCATGAACAGGTTGAATTTCCTAAAAATGGAAAAAATGTTAGTGAAAAGGAAGCCATCATTATTTCAAATAGTGGTTTTGGAGGTTGACAGAAGATGTTTCAAAATAATGTGACTATTAGTCTTCTAAAATATCTGTTAATCAGAGATGGTGGTAAAGTTGGAGTTTGATTCTCACTGTATCATCTGAAGCCAGTGCCAGACTGGAAACTTCCAGTAAAATATAAATACCTGTGCCTAATCATATTAAGGAGTATTACTTTTTGATTCGTGAGATCGTTTTAAGGGGATTATTTATTTTTTTTCAATCTTCCTTTTACAAATGTGCAGAGAACTCCCTGCATCTTGCAAGGTACTCAAGTCTGTTACTGTCAGGAATTTCTCTGGTAGACTTATGGGTTTGAGTCTTAGCACTGAGTTCTGTGTTGGTACCTCATACTGAATGGTACTGTGAGCTGCCTGTTGCTTTCCACCCTCTCCTGCGTCCTCTTTATGAAGTTTAGATGGGTGTGCAGACCTTCCTACTTCTCTTTTCTGTTCCTGTGTGGTATTTTAAGACAGCAGACAGTAGTGCTTTAACTCCAATACACTTTCAACATCCACCCTAATTTTGTCTTGGTGGATGGTGGGGAGAGGGGAGCATAAGGGAGTTGAAAAGCCCAACCCCCCCACTCCATTTTTCTCCTTAGATTTTTTTTCAGATCAAGCTATAATTATACATGTTGCCTTCCTAAGCCTGTGGGATTGCTCTTATGAGTAAAGGTCTGCCATACTGGGGCTATTATGTGATAAGTTGGAAAATAGCCTTTGTTCCCATGGTAACCTTTTTTTTTTTTGTGCTTTGGTGCATTTTTTCCCTATGGTTTCATGGTTGCTTTGGAGGTTTTTCTATTGTGGTATTTTAATCCCCAGTAGACAGTGGATGGCAGTTCAGTTTACTTTTTGCTATTATGAAATAATTTAATTTTGAAAAAAATTTATTTGATTATGGAACTCTTGTAAACTTTTTTATGTTGTGGTTAGGGTATTAATGGTGTGGTAGCTTTCTTTGTAAGCGTGTCATGCACTCAGAAGTCAAAGCAAACAGTTGGTAATAGGAAAGTACATCCAACTGGAGCAAGCTGCTTCTGTTGTAAACTAATGTTTTTAATATAGTTATTCTTTTAGGACTTTTGGGGCCAAGCCATTGCTAGAAGTATCAGGTGGATTTTTGTCTGCAACAGAATGACATTTCTTAAGGTCATTAACAGTCAATACTCTGGTCATCAACATCATTCCAGGTTGCTGTAATAAGGGTTTCATAAAATAAGCTTTCAAACAAGGGAAGGTATTTTTAGGACTTGTTTAGACTCTGAGGGAAGAACTTCAACTAAAGTTGTGAGCCTACTTTTAAAAGGAGGAGCTTTAATTACTCCCTGCATTTGTCTTCCCTGTGCATTTTCCTCCCTTGCTTGTTCAGGTTTCTTTCTCTTCAGTAGCAGAGGGATGTACTCATGCGGTCTTGTCTTGCCTGAAATTCCTCATGGCTATGATTTCCCACTGGTGCCCCCATCAGCAAGTGAGCCTCACTTGAATCATGGCACTTTGTGCAGCTTTAAAATGGTTCTGACTGAGAAGGCAGCAGAGCCTCACCAGGTAAACATGACTGTGCCCTGGTAAGAGAGTTACCAGGGTGCATAATGGCTCACAGAGTTTTCAGTAATGGAAAGTGAGATGGTGCTGTGAAAAATTGGATTTTTCCAAGCTGTGTGTCTCCTCCTAGTTAGGGCAGGTGAGCAGGTGCAGGCAGAGAAAGAGTTAAACATATTCCCCGCCCCCCTCAAACAGACGTTCAATAATTAACCAGATAATTTTCCAGATAAACTGTTCCTGCCTTATCTTGCTATACATAGCAATTTATAATCAGCAGCACAAACACCAGCATTGCATGCATTTAAACTGCACTAATTCTATAAGTGGGCCAAATATGAAAAGTTAGAGCAAATGCACTTGTCAGCTTTGCTGGAGTTCTCTGCCTTCCAAAGCTAAAGGCTTAATCCTGCTAGGAAACTCCCCATCTAGGTTAACCATTCCATTTCAGTAGATAACTATATCTGTGTACTAAAAAACCTGCAGAGCAAGGAAATTTTATTTCCCTGGGGCAGTTGTGTCTTGGT
This sequence comes from Rhadina sibilatrix, assembly GCA_013400275.1. Classification (NCBI taxonomy): domain Eukaryota; kingdom Metazoa; phylum Chordata; class Aves; order Passeriformes; family Phylloscopidae; genus Rhadina; species Rhadina sibilatrix. The sequence goes on along the minus strand of VWYO01016603.1, from coordinate 231,435 downwards.
AGGTTGTGACAGCAGTTAGAGGAGAAAAGTAGGAGGATGTTAGACTTCTCTGATCGCTAAATCACTAGGTAAAAATTAGATTTATTTCCCTAGGAAACAGGGAAATATATAAATAAAAATATCCTCAGTTTCAGTCCATCAGAACACACTTTTGTTGATGCTTAAGTTTCTATTTTTCTGTAGCCAGCTGATTATTTGGGGGTGCAGTTTGGGTCGCCGACTGTAGCTGCTACCAAAATACTTCAGTAGAGAAGGTCAAGGAAAAGTCAAGGTTTACAGCTGGATGGAGGAAAATGCTGAGTCCTGTCAGCGTCCACTAAGGTAAATGGGAACTGAAGGAGCATAGCACACTTGCTCCATTTTGTAAAATCAACATATGCCTTAAGGTTAAGCTAAATACAGGAACCTGTTCACTTTGACTGCGGCACAGAACGCATCAGATTCTATTTGCCGAATAAACATTGGGACTTAAATGCATTTTTTAAATCCCGAGTGCATCTTTGTAGATTTGGTGGGGCTTGGAGAAAAAGGTTGGGGCCTTTTCTATTAGCGCGTGTCAGAGTTTGCTTGTTATCATAATTAAGATCCAGGTACGACAGTGTGATGTGTGACCCTCAGGCATTGCTAAATAAAGTGACTTAAAGTGAAAGCTTGAGTTACTGAGGAAAAACACCGTCCAAGTTCTCAGTTTACTTTTTCTTAACTAAATGCACTTCCCTTCCGAGTCATCACTCTAAGCATTTCTTAAGGTTAAAAAAGATTGTAATGTTTGAAGTTCAAAGAATTGAAGGGTTTCTGTCTTGGAATACAAAAGCTCTATGCTTTAAAAAAAAAACCCTAAATAACTAATTGAAACTGGCTGCTAATTTAAATGTAATATTACAGCTACTGAATTCTCTTTGTTGGGGTTTGTTGTTTGATTGTTTCTGGTTTTCATATTTCTTTAAAATATACCCTCAAAGAGGGTCAGTGTTGCTCTGCTGGCTCTGGGAGTGTTGCTGCTGGTGTTCAGGGGTTCTAGCAGTTCTCCCTTAGCTCAGCCTTCCCAAGGTCCCACGTGACTGCCTTCTCCAAAATTCTGATCATTTCATCTCTGCACCTTTTCACTCCTCTCTGCTTCTTGCTTTGCTGACAAGAAGATTGGTTTATATACTCTGACATTTAAGAAATACCATTTTCCAGTCTGCTGATCTGCTTTATTCAAGTCGTTATAGGAGCGAGCCAGGACTCCTTCCCACAGTGAAGCTCTTTAAAAATTCAGGTTATACAACAGAAACTGATGCTGGTCAAACATTAGTTTTGACAATTAAAACAGGCAGCATGGAGCAAAATCTGGGAGATGATACATGGCACTGGGGGAGGCCATGACTACCATCATTGTGGAGTGAATTGGTTTGGTAAATAGTCTGCTGGACAGGTTTTGGCCAACTTCTAAAAGAGTAATAGAGTTTTCTTGGGCAGTGAAATGCTTTAGCTATGTGGACATGCACAAAAATAATGGAGGCAGTGTGAAGAGGAGATGGTGTCTGTGCTGTCTGCTGTGATGGCTGAGGGAAGAATGAGTTGGAGAAAGGAAGGTAGTGAGAGAGCTGCTGAGGGAAGTGAAATGCCCAGCTCTTGTCTTGGGCCACAGGAAGGTTAGTTTCAGTATTTCACTGTGCAAAGTGGACTATCATATTTTTATGTGCTAGTTCCCAGTAGAAGATGGCTCAAGCTGGAGGGTTATGCCCCTTCAGAAATGAGGTGAGAAGGTAGAAGTAAGCTGCTGGCAACCTCTGCATCTTGAATATCCTGATTATTCTTCCTCTTACAGTTACCTTTTTTTCCTTCTTGTGGTAAAAATATGATTCTATAATCTCAAATTCTTTTTACCTTTGTTTTTTGCATACCTTTATTTATTGAGGCGTACCCGAGTTCCTTCTGTTTGCTTTACTGCCAGAAAATTTCAGTATTGGAAAGAAAAGTCAATGACATGGAATTAAAAAGGACTCATCTAGGTCTCATAATAATAAAAGCGCTTGGAACAAATGACTTTGGAATTCATATTGTGGCTTATGCTTCTTTGGAGTGCTTCATTTTACCATCAGAGAGGCATCATTTGTTTAAACTGTTCTCCTGTATGACATCTGGTTTGAAAAGCATAATAACCTATATAATCAGCTTTTTAAATGCTGGATTATCTGTGGGTTTATTGACTCTTCTTTACAAAATCTGTTATTTCTAATTAATTCTCCACATAACTATTACTAAAGCCAACACTGAGTGACACAAATGAGCTTGATGGCAATGGCTAGTCAAGGTCAGCATTTAACTGCCAGCATTTGCACTGTTAGGGATAATAAATCAGGCTTATTCTTAATCACATACCCTACAACGTGACAAATGGTACTGGAGCCATCGAAGCAACCGTTTTACAAATCAGTGAGGGAGATACATTTGGCATGGTTAAACTCTCCAAGCTGCCCGTGGCTGGAACAGCATTGGGATAAAACACGTGTGCTCTGGTAGATCTCCTCTCCTTGAATCCTGTGGGGTTCTGGGAGGTGGGTATTGGGAGTGTGTTTGCCTCTTCTTGTCTTTGTGTTAGCAACAATGAAAGCAGTAATAACACCCAATCAACCTATGGGAGCCACTGGCTTCTGAAAATGGGAATGAGTAGCCAGCTCTACGGCACTGTTTCATATTTCTGGTCTTTTTGTTTACGAGTTTATATTGGAACTAGCTTGCCACCCACAGAGAATGTCCTGGCTCAACAGCAGTCCGTTGTGTAAAAGTTTAAAAAAAAACCAAAACAACCCAACATGTTCAATATCAGAGCAATGGGTTTTAGCTCTGATTTGGTTTTATGAAAATACTGTGTTTTCTCTCGATCTGAATTTTAAGACTCAGAACCTGCTGTGGCCCACATATGCCATTAGATTGAGCATGTAATTCAGACAGATACTTGGCACAAGGCTAATTACCTCCAGGGAGTCAATTGTAAAGTTTTAATCTTTTTTTTTTTTTTAATGGTATTCATTCTTACATGGTCCAACTCTTGGATATTCCCAAAGACTTGTTACTTAAGTAACTTGGAGTATTGTAACTAAACTTCTCATCTGGAGCAAAAAATCAAACTGAGCTCTTAAAAAAAAAAAAAAAAAAAAAAAAAAAAAAAAAAAAAAAAAAAAGGCAAAAATACATTAATGTAGATACCTCTGTTATAATCAACTGAATTTAACGCTGAATTTAATATTTTGCTTATTAAGTGCTACCTGCCTGTAACTTTTCCCACATGCCAGTTTGCATTAGTCATTTTTACTGGGAAAAAGTTTATGGCATGTTGCTGTGGAAAATTAATGCAAAGGGAAATATTTAACTTGGAGCAGGCATGAGAAGTAATTTCAGTGTGGGGGGTTTAGTGTAGTTTTTCTGCCTGTGCATATTATAGAATCAAGAGCTATAATGATTAATAAAAAGAATTGGCTTAAGAAAAGCGATGAATAAATGAAGCATCTTTTTATGTCATCAACACTGGATGCCTGGCCTTGAAATAAAGGCCAAGGGGCAGGTTCCTCATCAGTCAGATCTTGCTCACAATGGTCACTAAGGGAAGGGATGACAGCCTGAAAAGAGAGAGATTTAGGAGGAAAAGGTACAACCATCTCTGTGTGCCTTGTTTGGAAAGAAAAGCTTCCATGGAGAAAAGGAGTTATCCTGAGGTTTAGCTTGTGATTTGAGTGTATTTTTTGGGCTCAGCCTTTTATTACTTGCACCACTTTACCTTTGTGTGAGGTATTACAGCAGCATCTTGAATTGGCTAATGCTCTGATACTCCATGGGTGAAAGAGAACGTAAGACATTTTAAAAATAAGCCAAACATTGTTAATTGCAGACAACCATAGCCAGAGCTGGCACACACTGGAGGAGGTTGAAGTCCCAACAGCAAATAGCAGTGTTTCTTTGCAGTGAAGCATTTGAGAACAACTCCATGTTTGATACTCCTGTTAAGGATGAAAATGCCTCATTTGTGTTCGAATGTTGTGTTCATTTGTGTTCACTTTTTAAACTGAGTAAAAGAACGAGTTATTTCGATTTAATTCCAGAATGTTAAGCTTCCACCTGTGATGCTGTGGCTGAGTAGCTGAAACAAGTACTTGGTATTCAGGCTGTACCTTCCAGTTGAATTCAAGTCTTCAGTAGAGAGGAGCCCTGTGTAAAATAAGCTGTAGGTTGCGTCTTAGGTAGGCATTTAATAATAGTCGTGGATCAACTGGTGTCTTAATCTGTCTTTGCTGACTTTTTTTTTTTTTAACCTAATAATTCTGTGAAAGTGCAATTTTGTAGGGTAGCTTGTAGCTAAAAAAAGGCTCTCCCACCTTCTGCAAATCCTACATGACAATTTATTTTCAACTAAAAATACTACATAATTGCATATATATATATATGCAGTATGTATATATAGAGAAGCATGTGCGTGCATATATGTATAAAAATAAAAATCAAGCACACTGCTGTGATACCCTGGAAACCTCCATTTCTCTACAGGAAAAGGTCTCTAATAAAATTACCTCTTTTTCAGATATTAAAAAAAAAAAATACACTGACCTCTTTCAGGTAGGAAGACTAGGAAAAGTTTTTGCCAGTCTTATGAAGAAATGGGAACACGCAGCATCAAAATTATAAATCCCCTGAGACATTTTAGTCTTATGTCAGAACTGAAGTGTTTCCCTTCTCAGGCAAAATACTGATGTTTGCAATGAAAGAGGGAGAATTTTCAAGGTTAGTTTTCCAGGGGTTATTGGCATTTTCTCTAGAAAGCAGACACCTTTTGAAGAATCTTGTTTAATGGGAGGCCTAATTTTTTTCCTGCTGTATGGAACGTGCTGGAGGGAGAAAGTCCTGCTCTTTGCCTTAACACATCAGAGCTGAATACCAGCACAGCCTTGGCAAATCCTAGGAAAGTCACTTTTCCTGAGGGTAAATTAATGCAGCGTGTGCAGGTATGACTGTGACTGGAGCACGCAGAACTTATTTTAACATGGATTTGGTGAGGCTTTCTCTCTTTAACAGATGAGCTAATGCCATCACCTAGCAATTATCAAGTAGTGTGATGTTATGTAATGAGAGCACAAATAGCACAAGGGCTAAAACCAGTAAATCTAACAGACTAGCGAGCAGACAGGAGCAGCAGTACCATTTGGAACATTTTGATTAACATCTGAACACTGTCATTTAAGCAGACGTTTAGATTTGATGTTGCAGTAAAGCTGCAGGCCAGGAGAGCTGCGGGTCCCTCATTTGGAGTGACGTTGGAGCTGTGCCCCGTGGGTAAATCACTTGGCCTCTGCACACCCCTTCCAAGGAAGCTTGAAATTTGGAGAACCGCAAAGGGTTCATACTTGAGATTTCTTAAGCCAGCTCATTATCTTGTATTTGAATTAGGACTGCCTGTGGACTTTGTTTCGCAGTGGCTGATGGACAAATAGCCTGTGACCCGCAGTTCGAACTACCTGATAATTTCCCTGCTGGTGTGAAGCCTTTCAGGGTTGTTTTTGTAGTTGTTTGGCAGCGTTCAGAGAGATAACATGTAAGAAAGGCAAGAGGTCATGTTTACCTGGGGAAGGGAGGCTGTGTGGAAGGAGATACCCTCTCCAGCCCCGTGGAGGCATGGGGAGGGATCCGAAGTTTTCACCTCCTTCAGGATCTGGCATGTTTCTCCAAGCATGCCCATTGCATTAGGGTGGCATTTCCAGTTCCTGGGGGAAGAAGGGAGGGAGGAAACTCACAGGACCGGGAAATGTGACTTGTTTTTGAAAAGCATTGTCCTTGAGACTTGCCAGTGGAAAATGTTTCCTAAGGGTGCCCTGTGGTTTAAGACAGAGGTAGATGATGGAAGCAGGGCTTGCAAGGTGCATCGCTCTACGAAACTTCAGGATGGTCTGAACCTCCAGTGCTGCTTTTCTGGCACCTACAGGCATATGGGAGGATCTTCTGAACTTACAGAATATACAAAGGCTTCAAAACTACATCAGAAGTAAGCTGCTAAATGACAGGAATATTAGAATGGACTACTGCAGTGGTAAGCAGGAGCACAGACAAGGGAGTACACACCACCTTGCTGCACCAATTCATCTAATCATGTTTCCTTACAGGTACTCCTTAGCTGTGAGGGCTTCAAACAAATAAAGAAACAGAAAGAAAATTTATAGCTGCCAGGTTGCTGCCAGAGTGGTTTGTTAGTATGTTTGTTTTTTATTTTAGTTTTAATCATCTGCTACCGATAAATTCCACTGCCCTTGTGGTAACTTCTCACATTAACATTGATATATTATGGGTGTTTTAAAACAGACAATAAAAATGTTGCACTTACTAATTAAAGCAATTCATGTATTCAGCCAGGCACTGCCAGAAAGGAGTTGTGGTTTCCTAATTGTTTGGTGCCTTGAGCAATATACCTGTTGTAAATTCTTAATTGAACTTTGTATTATGGCTGGTATGATTTGAAATATTCATGGCTCTTTTCTTTTGTTTGATTGTTTTCACTCCAGCTCTTCATTGAGAAGTGTATCAACTGGATCTTCAAGACCTTCCAAAGTGTGTTTGGTGTGTGGAGATGAGGCATCTGGATGTCATTATGGGGTGGTTACATGTGGCAGCTGTAAAGTTTTCTTCAAGAGAGCAGTAGAAGGTAAGAAAACACAAAAAATACCAACACAAAATACAAAACCCATTTTTTTTTTAAGGAATATATATATACAAACATATAAAATTTCCCATGTGTTTTCTGCTGTTGGTAAAATATTATGTTGTTAATATGAAAAAAAAAAAAGTTGAGTGACATTTACAGACTTTGTAAGCAACTTCTTGAGGTGGAAAAAAGGTTTTTAATATCTGATAATAAGAGTTCATGGCATTGCAAAGGGCATAAATATCATATAGGTTTTTGGAAGTCTTTGCTGATGAGTAAATGTTCTTACAACCTCAGATGAACTAGAAGATAGTTACTTACTGATTTATCTTCATGGGGTAAAAAAAAAACAACCCCTAGAAGGAAAAAAAAATATGCTCTTAATATGGTGTCCAGCTTGTGCACTGGGAAGAGTGAGGCAGTGTGAGGTGTGATTAATTTCTTCTGTGATCATTAAATCTACTTCTGATGGCAATAAGGATTTAGCTCTCTGTTAAAGAGACCTGGAGGGCTTGTGCGTCATTGAAGTCAAGACTTCTTGTAATGTCTATCAATCTATTTATCTATCTATCATCAAAAGTGTCAATCTAATTGAAATTAACTTCCCAAAGTTACAAGGACATGGAAAAGGTTTCCCCTTGCTGAGAACATCTTCTCTTACAGTTGTGCAGTAGCTGACCTTGATGTCCTCATTCCCCAACTTCTTCTTGAGAATTTAGTTGCTTGGTATAGCCCATGAACTGGAAAACTTTTCCTTTTTTTGGGTGAGTGACTTCCTCCGTGTGCTTCCACACCACATCATGGACGGCTCTTCAGACATCCACGTCTGAGCTGACCCCTGAATCACAAGTTGGTTGTGTGGTGGTGAAGCTTTCCATATACCTGGACGTGCTGTGTGAAGTGACAGCACCTTCTGTTGTCTTCCTTCCTGCTTCCCAGGAAAGCTTCCTCTCCTGTCTTGAATCACGGTAATTTCAAGGTGTCGTTTGTCCCCCTTTGCATCTCTTCTGCTGACCGTTCCAACATAGTCATGATGGATGTTCCTGTCCAGATTTACAGAAATTTATGAAAAATGTCTAAGGAGTCCCTTCAGGAGTTAACAGAGCAGCAAGACTGTGTTTCCAAGCCTCAGAAGCCAAAATTACTAGGAAAGGATTACTCTCTGATTAGGCATAGAAATACGGTTTTAAAATGTGATTAAAATTGATAATTACTGAAAGCTTGCAAGTTAAGGAAAAAAAATTAAAAAAATGGAAGAGAAAGCTACCCTGTCATCCCTAAAAAATATGATGTGTTCTAAATCAGTTTAAAATACATTTTTTAGAGTCATTATAGTACCTACCAGTGGTATGTGAACATGGTCTAGACTTCTTGGTATGCATATGACTGAATTCCTGATGCTACCAGTAGCATTATTGTTAGGCAGACACTGAAATTTTGTCTTGGCTTTTTTGTCTTGGCACTTTTTTTAATATGTTGTAGAGTGTTAGCCCCTAAAGGGCATAGCAAAAACATAATACACACGTTGGCTTCAAACATCCTGGCACTATCCATGTAAATAAAAGTTGGTGTAGGTAGTTTTGTGACAAGAGGTTTCTTGTAGATCCATCCTCAGTTTTTCAGTTGGTAACAGGACCAGTAAAATGCTCCCTCCTGAGGTTTCCTATTTGAAATAAATTAAATATTTGTAGCACGGGGACACACACATTTCTTTCACGTCCACTAAGCCTTCCTCAGTTGAAGATGTCCCTGCTCTTTTCAAGGACCTTTTAAAGGTCTTCTCCAACTCTGTCACTCTATGAAGTGGGGAGACAAACTGGGTCAAAAAGCATGGAAACAGAGAAAGGAGGGATTTGGAGAGAGAGATCTCTGCACATCACCCATCTTTTTGGGTCTCAGCTGGAATTGCTAACATTGTCAGCACACCTTTGAGTGCCAATTCCTTCATGCTCCTCTGAAATCCTACAAAACCAGAGGGATTTTAACAGAAAATAACAACTGTATTGGAATTTAAAACCAAAAAACTAAGAGGAACAGAGAGACTAAAGCTGGCATTTTAAATTATAAATCTGGTACTTGTATTCCCAGTTAATCATATTTTGGAACTTTCAGGAAATGTCTGGTGGATTTATGAGAAGGAGAGCTGTAGACCAAAAAAAGTATTAAAATGGGTTTATTGGTGAAATTTCAAGAGAAATTTCAGATGGCATTAAATCCAAGGTTGAAAATTATCCAAGTACTAGATTTGCTATCAAGTAGGCACAGACCTTTTGATGACTGACTTGATGAGCAAGAGGCTGGTTTGAAGAAATGTGATTTTGTCATTAACGTAACTTTGATCTGCCTTGCAAATACTAAAAATCCTCAGACTGTAGAAGTGTTGGTAAATGGTGTCACTGCAAAAGTTCAGGTATATACATTTTTTACATAGGTTAATTTTATTCTATGGGTTTTTTTCCTCGATTACAGATATGACCAATCCTTTAAGTAATTTGAACTTGAACTTATGATCAAAATAGAGTCATATACTGAAAATACACTGTGAGGGAACCTAAAGCACCTGGGCAGGCTTGTCTTCTCTTTTTCCACTGAAGCAGCTTTCTCTAAGGAGAGTAACAGGCTTGAAGTCAGAAATCACAGCTGTTCTTGCCTATGCTTTGCATTTTCAGTCTTCATTTGTTCAAGTTCCAGACAAGTATGAGGTAATCGCTCCTAAATCAAAATTTATATTGTTTCGTAAGTTGCTAATCTTTTATTCTTCCTTTGGCTTGGAATAAGGAAAAAGGAAGGCATTTTTTCACCTCCATATGCTGCTAAAGACTACAGCAAAAATGACCGTTTTCTTCTAGTTATTTTGCATATTTGCTTGGAGATTTTTGGCTACTAAAAATGGAGCATTAAAAAATTATATTGGACCAGTTATAGGGAAGCTTGTCCTTTTTTTTTTTTTTAAAGACAAAGATGAGATAATTCCGTAAAGATCAGATTCTGGTTTTGATTTCTGTTCCAGAAGGTTAACCTTAAAGCTAGTTTTTCAATTTTAAGTTAAAAAATAGATTCCTCTTCAGCCCTGAAGTAAAAACCACAGGCACAACAACAGAAGTTTCCAGGGTTGTGGGGTTTGTTTCTCACCTGAACTTTTGCCAGTTTAGAGCGGAGGGATAATTTGGCTGAAGGAAGCTTTTCAGTCTGATCTGATGCCTCCTGGGTGTAGCAAACCTGCTGTGCCCCTAAGTGAGCAGTGTAGGAACAAAGAAATCCTACCTGTTTTTTTCAGAAACAGGTGCTTTTCCTGTGCACTGTAAGTGAAAGAACTTCCCAAGGCTTGATAAGCCCTGGTAGAAGAGAAATTAAAGGCTCTCTTTGTGTGCCTCCCTTGTTTTTTGGTTTTGTTTTCATTTCAGTTGAAGTGGAAAGCTTATCAAGGTATGAGAAACACTAACATACATAACTCTTGACTAAATTGCCTAATTAGCATTACTTTTTATAGAATGCTGCTGGTGAACAGGGGAGTTTACTGCATTGATCATTTAACAAAGGAATACTTTTTAGGCTGCATGAAACTGAAATTGACACGTAGCAGGCGTTTTGCACACCGTTTTGCAGTGTCTGCACCCATGAATTTTGTAGGTCTGTATTACTGTAATTAATTATACATACAGTTCTTCACTTTCCACTCTTCTGTTCATTCACTATGATGGAGTCAGTGTTTTTTTCCGTAACAGGCTGCAATTTTCCTTTTATCCACTTTCCTAAGGTCTGTGGCCTCTCTAAATTTGACACCACTCAGTACAGATATCCATATGTTTTCATAGAAATTTTTATGTGGGATTTGTAGTTGACTCTGTTCCTGACCTGTTGCAAGAATCTGTTTTACAACCTATCAAACAGAAATATTAGGTGAAGAGCAAGCAGATGGGTGATCTGCTGAGGGCAAGTGAGCTGGTCAAATTCATGTAGCAGCTGCTACTCTTACTTGATATGCCATGGTTAATAGGTGTAAAATAAAATTTAAATAATTAAGTCATTATAGGTTTGAAGCTGCCACCAGCCTTCCATGCTTTCATAGATGTATGAAAAGCACTTTTCCTGGGTTTAGCTCTGGCAGGCAGTATTGCTCTGTGAAATGAAGTCTTCATTCCTTCTCCAGGCTGGCTTTAGTTACTAAGGGCTTGGAGTTGAGGAGACTGGTAGGAGGAAGGTGCTATAAAAATTTGAAATGGGATCCCAAAAGGGAGAAAAAAAACCCCAAGCAGCGAGAATTGAGACATAAGAAAAAAAGGAAAGAACAAAGGACTGAACATATATTGCAGTTGAGTGTTTTAAAGCTGGGGAGGGGTGAAACGTGAAGAAAACCTTTCCTTGTGGCTCTTTGGAATATGTGGCCTGTATGGGAAACACTGTCTAATGTTCAGTAAAAAAACACTGGATACATTCAGGTGAATGTGAAGTGGAACACTGGAGGACCAAGCATAATGCAGCATTTCAGATGGGAGGGGGAAGATCTGGGAACCACCAAGGTGGTGGAGTGCCTTGCTTTGAAAACAAGCACAGAACGAGTGGGTTTAGCAGCTGCAGTGCCACAAAGAACATAAGTTGGTTAATAGCTGTGAAAATGATACAAAAAAATATTTTATATCGAGGGAGCTGAAAATCTGCATTCATTCCTTTCCAAAAACATTAATAATTCCTTCCCTCCCCCAAGACTTCCCAACATTTGCAGTTTTTTTGAGGGTAACTTATTTACTGTGTGAGCTGTGTTGCTGTGGAGAGGGATAGATGAGTATGAGGATGAGAATTTAAATATGGGCAGCTGTCTAGCCTTGAAAAACGCACGCACAAGGCTGCATCCAACTATTCTTTTCCTGCACTCTGTCATTTGTCTTTTGTTGTTTTATGAATATTAATTTCTAGCCTGCTTCCTCTGTAAAATAATATATTCAGTAGGTGATAGCCAGCCTGCACAAGGACTGTCCCCCAGTAAATGGAACATGGATGCAGTGGTAAGATTGGTTTATCTTGGGCAGAAGCCTTCCATTGCCACAAATTCAAGCACCATGCAGACTTTAACGTGCTCACCTTCTACATCCTGTTAATTGCAGGGAAATTTTGGCATTCATATGGTGTGACAGGGAACTCAGTTGCAGTAGTTGTTGTTTTCTTTTTTAACACATCACAGGGTATCATCCCAGCGGGTCAGAGTCTTCCTGGAGGGAGGGGATGGCCCTGTCAGTGCATGCTGATTTAATGTAGCCACAAATATTTGGCTGACAAATGTTCCAATGCTACAGCCATTAGTTTAGTGTTTTCTTGAATGTGTCAACTGTCTTTTCCTTAAAAAGGAATGGATCTCTTTTCCCATAGGAAAGGTAGACTTCCAAGGTGCTTCCTGGGAAATTCGTCTTCTAGGTAGTAGTTCCAAGTTGGCTGAGCCACTTGCATAGTGTAGTTTCACAAAATGGGTGTGTAAAATTCAGATGCACCCAGTACTTCAAGCCATCAGGGAGGTATTCACACTGTCATGGTGTAAGTGATGCTGGGAATGCTTATGTGGAATGATGAGTATACTTCTGGCCACCAGCATGTTAAAGGCTGCTTGATTCAGAGTCAAGTAAACACGTGAGGAGAGCTTTTGAAATGATCTGGGAAATAAAAATTTATCTTATGTCAGGTGACCGAATGCTTTTAGCTTTTTTTAGCCTACCCAAAAAGAGTCTGAGCTGGGACATGATTGCTGTCTATAAATATTTCACAGTCGAGGAATAGGCAACCGAGAGGGAGGAGAATTTATTTTGAACTAAGAACTGTACTGAATTAAGAGTAAATGGGTAAAAATCCCATTAGTTAGTTTGCTATTTTGAGAATGCTGTAAACCACAAAAAAAAAAAAAATAGGGACTTTTGTGGGGGCACTTTCCTGAAAAGAGTAAGAAGGATTTAAGTGCCTACTTTTAAATTGCTCATAAGAGAAGTAGCCAACAATATAATTTAGTTCTCTGTGGTAATAAAGGATAAGCCAGAGGTCTCTTTTGGTTAATGCTGTATCTTGGTGAGGCTGGAGACTTCAAATGACTCCAAAAATGGAGGAAGTGTGAGTAATAGAGAGGGTGGACTAACTAATGCAGTTTTAGAATATTCCAATTGTAATGATGGTGAATGACTAGATCTTGACCGAAATACAGAACTTCAGTTTGTGAAAATCCATGTAAAGTGTTTAGATCTTTGTCTTGGTTTGGAAAGACAGGTATCTGCTAGGGAAAGTTGAAGCTCCCCTTGGAATGGAGATGATGATTATAATTTTGCAATTAGGGGCTTTCAGGCAAAGATAAGGGAATAGGAATAACAGTT
>VWYO01016603.1:186197-218211 GCA_013400275.1 Rhadina sibilatrix | reverse complement strand
AAAAAAAAAAAAAAAAAGCTCAGAAGAGTGAAGTCCTTTGGAAATAATTCCATCCTACCCAGCTTAGCCTCCGTAGGTACCCCCCAGGCCCCAGCAGGTCTTTGCTGATGGGGTTTTGTTTTTTAATGCCTGATACAATGCAACTAAAGGGATGACTAAAGCAGACAGAGGGATAATGAGCGGGCATTTCGATCAGAGTTTGCTATTGGACAGAAATATATCAACAAAATCTATATCAAACAGCATAAAGCATATGAAATACCATAAAACATCCTTAATCAGATGCTTTAGCCCCTTACAGCTATGGCAGTGTTTCTTAAGAGACATTACTTTATAAAATGCTGTTATCTGCCTGCCTTGGCAGCTTCTAGGAGCAGTGTTAAAATTTTCACTTCTAGGAGCAAATAGCACTTCCCATCTACAACCCTCAAGTTCCTGAAAATTTTTCAAGCCTGAGAAGGCTCTTCAAGTCTCAGGATAAGTCGTTAAAAGCCAAAAGGGGATAATCCTTCAAGGGGCCTTCAGCACTCCAGTGTTAGAGATAAGGAATTTTGCAATGTCGTGGCTGAAAGAAATTCTTAATAGATAAAACTGGAAAATATAAGGCTAGAAACAAAGCATCTTTTTGTGCCTCCTAATCCCATTTTAAATGAGAGGATGGAAAACAGTCTTCAGACAAAAAAAAAAAAAAGGAATAAAAAAGAGAGAAAATGTACATACAGATCTGTCTGTTGTAGACAGAGGGAATAAGGCATCTGCTAGCATCTCAGATATAAATAGAGTTGGAAAGGTAATGGCAAATCTCCCATTGCCTTAAATGAAGCCAGGATTTCATCCTTTTTTTTTGGAGCACAGTTTCAGGTTGTTGAAGTTTGTGAGTGTCTCTGTTAGGTTTGAAGTCTAGACTTCCACAAAGGCAGTTTTGTCAGGTTTTTTAGAAACAATAATGGCCCATGGTCAGCACTGAAGCCCAGAGGGTCCTTATTGTTTAAGGAGAGAAAATTCTGTTAGACCAAAAATATATGACCTATTTTTAACCTACAGAATTATTTGGTGCCATTTCTCACTGTTGAGTTGCCAAATCCAGGGCCCTAAAATAGGGAACACGAGTTAGTCAGTCCGTTCCCACCTATTTCAAGAGGGATGATGATGATGTTTGGCTTCTGTATGTACCTTGTCTGTGCTAAGAGCAAGTAGAAACAAGCAGTTTGGAGTTACTGCTCCTCGGTGGGGATTCTTATAATAGGTGCAACAGTGGGTCTCAGGGGGTTGGAGCTGGTTGGGTTTTTTTTTTTAAAGTTTGCTATTTTTAAAATATATCGTGGAGGGAGGGAAAAAAAACCCCAAGTTTCAAAAATCGTCACTAAGTATGAAAGTAATGAATGTTGGTGGCCTGTGTCGTCTTTGTTCATCTGCACCACATGTAATGATTCCTAATTCAGCCTTAATTACACAATCCCATACAGCTTTTTCCATTACACCTCTGCCTTGTTCATTGAACAGATTGGATAGTGTTCAATTAGTGAGCAGCTATTCAATATCTTACATTCTTCTCGTTGCTCCATGTATGGTCCTCTGCCTTCACTGCTGATTACTATTCATCCCTTGCTCAGAATACATAATTACTCATTTCTTACAAAGCTTTTTTTTTGGTGGTGCTTTCACTAATATCTAAGTGCTTCACAAGCATTGTTTAATTTATGAGATGAGTGGTTATTACCCCTGTTTTACAGTTAGAGGAGATAAGGCACAGATTAAGCTCAGACATACCCACTGATTTGGGGTTCATGATTTATGGTATTTAGGACCTCAGGGGCAGAAGTACTTGGCATTTTGTAGCACTTAGTATGCCCAAAATGCAGTTCCCATTGATTTTACTTACAGCTATGGTCACTTAAACCACTACAAATCAGACTCTGGATCACAAGCTGGATATTCAGGAAACAGGGAGATCAACTAGTGTTTTTTCTTGCTTATTATTATAAAGTCCATGGCAAAGGAGATGCCAGTTCTCCTGGGCACTTGCCTCATGCACTGACTTTCTTTCTTCTCCCTTTCTCTCTTTCTTCTTTAAATCTCTGTAATCCTTCGTGTACTTTGTTCTCAGTAGCATGTGAATGTGGACTCCAAGGACAAGAGTCCTGACTTTGGTCGTGATTCATCCTCAGTCACCATCCACACTATCCCCAGGATAAGCCAGAGGTCTGGCAAGGCAGGGCTAGGGGTGTAGGAGTAAGATGTAGTGAGAGACACAGAGAGTTAGATCAGAATTCAGGTTTTGAGGTGTTGGGAAGTCTACGATTTCTTACCTGTTCAGCAACAGCAGCCAGAGCAAGGTTCCCAGGATGTGCTCATGTGCAGGAAACGTGGATAATGCTGGTGCTTCCTAGAAAAGCTGCTTGGAGCTCAGTAGGTGCCTAAACCATTTGACTAGAGTGAATTTGGGAAGGCTGTAATGCTGCTTCTCTAGTACATGCTGATACTTCCACTAGTAGGAACTCCTCAGGGCCCCCTGTTTGACCATCCTCTCCATTAAAAAAACATGTATTCTTGCCTTTCTTAAAGACAGAACTGACACCTGCACCCTTCTAGTCTTCCTAACAGAGTTGTTTATTTTTTTCCCCTGATTTATTAAATCATAACTTTGAAAAAGGTCCATCTACAGATTTTCTTCAATGGTAATGCCAGAGGGCCAGTAATAAGGGCAAAAAGCTGTAATGGAATTACTGCTTTAGGCAGTAGGTTTTTCTGTTTAATGAAACTCCTCAGTGCCTCCTGCCTGGAAAAGAATGTCTGAAGAAATCCAAAAGGGCTGTATAAATGCCTCAGAAAAGAAATGTGGAAAGGTTATGGTTTAGAAATTTATTCTAGAGATTCAGAACGTGGGCTGACAAGTCACAGGGTGAGAAAAATGCCAAAATGGGAATAGTTTCTGCAATAGAAAGACAGATACATTATTTTAAAACACAATGTGATGTCCGTACTACAGAAAAGGAGTGTAATAGTGGTTTTGAAGAAAATTGTGCTTCTTTGAAACTTTAGGGCTGTTCTTGCAAGATGCCAGCAAAAGACATTGGCATTTGCATGTTACTGAATATTCTGGTAAATATTTTGAATATTTTTTCATTCTTGTAATTTAACATTTCACGCTTTTTTTCCAGTAAAGGTGTAATTGCTTTCAGCATTAAGGCATCTGTATCAGATTTTTACATCTAATTTCATTTGCCTTTAAATCTTCTGTATTCTTGCAGAGAACCATAGCCAGGACAGTGGCATTTCCCCTGCTGATTTGCCATTTGTGGTGTATTTGCATTCACTTTGGGCTACCAGGCAGAAGAACTAGAGCATATTTCCCTCATTTGTGCTCTGCCTGTTTATTTTGCTTCCTCTGGAAATCAGTTTACGGTGCTCTCCAGGACAGAGGAGGCACCAGCCCTGATGTCTGGAACTTGAAAAACCTCATGTAGCAAATAACTAGTGTGATCCTGTATGGTGCAAGGGGGACATATGGCAAACAATTCCCACACTGTCCCAGCAGCCAGGCTCATCCCAGAGCAGGGTGAGGGGTGGTGGTAAAAAAAGGTGACGTTGCTCTCCCAGGGAGGACTGAACGATGGCGTGTGTGGGAGCAGGGCTGGAAAACAGAGCTGGAAGGGTTTGGGAGGTTTACAAACCTTTTTGCATACTATGCACAAGTTCTCTGATAAGCCTCTTCTTGATTAGGCTGGAACAGCTTTTCTTTTTAATTTAAAGCTGATGCCTGTGGGGAAGAAGTGCAATTGTTCTGTACTTTCAAAACTTGGGCATTTGTGCAAGTTTCCTGTAAGCATTTTAGGAATCTAACTGTGTCATTCCGTTTCTGAAAGGACATTTTTTTGTCTTCGGTGTTTAGCTATAGATGAGTATTATTATATGTATTTCACAGATTCGTGCTCTGATTTTTTTTTTCCCTAAGAATAATTATATATTTGGAGCTGAGCATTCAATTATTTATTCATCCATTTTACCACGTGGATTTAGCAAATGGACTTGTGTTAGCCTATACACCATATCATGCATGCAAATTCCACTCTTAACAATACTGCTTGAAATTATGTAAGTGATAGGTGCTAATTTTCTCTGATACAACAGAATGATAATGATGGACTGTTGGGGAAAAAATAATAATAAGTACTTCTTAGGTTGTGTGCACTGGCATACTAAACTATTCATAAAATTAAAAAAAGATAATGAAAAGACACTAACCTACTTTAAAAATGATGCCTTGTACTTGCAGTCTTTTTAGTGGTAACAGGAAGAGAGTATTCCTACAAGTGATAGCACCATATTCCTGAAACTATCAGGTTGTACACTCATTTCTTCTGAGGGAGGGTGGTTGATAGTGGCTTCACATGGAAAGTCTAAACAGCCAGGCATTTGAATTCTAGATGTTCAAGTGGTTTATAGAGCCCTGAGAGCTACAAGTATTTCATAGTATTCCATAGTATTTCATACTCCATTCTTCTGCACTGTCATCATGCAGGTAACTCAGTGCTGAATGTAGGGCAGCAGGCAGTCTGTCAAGTACACTATATTTTAATACAGCAAGGTTGCAAACAGCTTTATAAAATAAATTACGGTGCTGGAAAAATAGTGCCAGCACTTGGACGCAGTGGTTTACACTGAGCTGCATCTTTTCTTCTTCCCTTCTATTTCATGAAGGAATCCACTTCCATGTAAGAAATTTAGAAGGGCTACCTAGCAATTATTCCATCTTAATTATTCATTTCAAAGTAGGAAGAGAAAATATGGCAAGGATGAGATCTTTCACTGACTGTTGAATAATAAAAGATCCTTCGTGGAAAGCTTATGAAAAAATGAAGGACATAAAAGCACAAGCAAAACATATGTATTAGTACATGCTAAAAGCTCTGTGATGAGACAAAAGAGGGTTGAGCAGCAGAGGGGTTTTGAGCAGCATTTGGGTAAATTTGCTTACTTGAGCATCCCTTTTTCCATTGAGTTAGAAAACGTTCCAGAAATAGAAAACTGAAGGACAGTATCATCTTTCTGAAATTCATTTCAGCCCTTCCTATTGCCATTCTCACACTCGCTGTGCTCTCTATTACCATTCCACAAAGGAAGTGAGAAAGTCCTTGTTACTGTCACCATTCTTTGTGTCCTTGAAGCCTTCAATAACAAGCTCACGATGCAAGAACACCTGTTTCCCACAAGGAATAAGGTGGGAAATGCTGTGTGTGTTTCTACAGCCCAAGGTGCCCACTCAGGTTCCACAGGGAAACGTGGATCTGAGGTATTGCCAGATGATGCAAGTGGGGCTAATCCAAAACCCATATGCAGGTGCATTATGGGGATTATGCAATCCTTAATCCTAAAATCAGTATGCCTGGGAATTTCTTGGAGGCTTCACTTTGAACAAAGGTTGTCAACTGAAAAAAAAAAAAAAAAAAAAAAGAGGGAAATCCTTAGAATTAAATTATTTCCACCCAGTTGTGGGACAAATGTAAAATTTCAGCTGGAATCAGAAACAAAGGTTTAGGAGAAGAGGGGAGAAGTGCCTCTGGCATCCAGTGAGGGGCACAGAGCAGGCCACAGCAAAAACATTTCTCCCGTTCCAGACGTGGAGGTCACGCCTTACAGTGGCACTTGCCAAGACTAATAAAGGAAGATTAAATTTAAAGTGAAAGGAAGATTCTTGTTCAGAAAAAAAGCCCTGGTGCTCGGGCCCGTCGTGTTTTTGTCACAGGCTGAGCTGGCCATGTGCATGTTTAGCTTGTGTCCTTCTGCCAGGCTTTTACCATTTGCTCTGTGTGCTTCCTCAGCTCTCTGGGTCTCATGGGAGAAGGGTTTACAAACAGCAGATTTTGGGAATGTGAGGAATATGTGTGACAGCCCAGGCCTGAGGGAGATAGGGGGTCATGTGGCTGAGCCTCTGAAGGGGCAGAAGAGCAAACCTGTCTACAGGGGAGGGCAGTCAGGAAGGATTTTGGGGACAGGGATCTGAACAGGGCCACCTGCTGCAGTGCAGGTGCATGCTTTCAGCAGCCTCCTAAAACATGTTCTATCCTGGAACATGTTTTAGGAGGCTGCTGAAAGCAATCTTGTTGCTTTTCTTTTGTCCTTTACTCCGGGACTTCCCCTCAGCTAATACGTGCAAGTCAGGTATTCTGTTTATCTACCGTTTACTCGAATTTATTGTAAGTATCCATTTTTATAAATCATCCTGCCATGGTTTGATATTTTTTTTTTTTTGGGAAGGTTTCTTTAGTGTTTTGTTGGGGGGTTTTTTTGTGTTTGTTTGTTTTGTTATTTTTTTGTTATTTTTTTCTTCTCCCCCTGTGTGTAAACACAGCGTACCTTTTGTTTCCTGGGAACCCTTGACCCTCAGCAGAAGCGCGGCTTCTCGGCGCTCGATTATCCGGGTTAATTTTGCCGTTTGGTGCCGTTTTGCACGACTATAACCGATGGCCACTTAAAACTGCCAGAAGCCCGCCGTGGGTTTCTCCTCCTGCCTGACCCCGTTGGGGAGCGGCGCGTTAATCAGCGCTCTCTGTCACGGTTTATTGCTTAATGATGAGGGTTAACTGACCACTTCCTAGGAGTAATGAAAAACAGAGGTCAGCAATCACTGGCTGAGCCGGGGGTGTGGGGAGAGGAGCTCTTCCCGCCGGTGCTGCTCCATCCTCGGGCAGCGGCACGAGGCGTCCGCTCCGCCGCTTCAGCACCAGCGCCTTTATCTTCAACACTCATCTTAATTACACATCAGCCCCCGTCACGTGCTCGCCCGGTTATTGAAACAATCAAAACCACCGAGCCGGTTACCTAATTAAAGTCGGCGCAATCGCAATTTGCGGGGAATAGCAAAGCTGTTCGCTTCGGCCCAGCCTGTTTTGGGGAGGGCGTTCCCGCAGCCTGGAGCTCCCCAGGCCAAACTTTTTTGATGATGGCTCAGTAAATCCGTGTCCCTTCCGAGCACCGCAGCTTAATTTTTGCGGGTGGATAGGGAAATTGCCAGAGTAACCCTTGCTGGCAGGTGCTGGTGGATGCTCTGGGTCACAAATTCGCGCCGAAGGATACTTGGAGTTTTCTTTCTCTCCAGGCTGTAGTTGTGGTTTGGGCAGGCTTCACCTCCGTGGGGTGTCCCTGCTGGCCAGTGGCACCCACGGCAAGGTAGGCAGAAGTTACACCCACTACCTGTGCAGGGAGGGTAGTGGGTAACATTGGAGCAGGAACGTGTCCTGGGAGAAACAGCCCCTCATTTACCTTCCCCCCTGCCCCCTCCAGCTATGGGATGTGCTTGCTCTGCCTCCCAGCCTGGACTGTAGGGTGTGGGGATATGTTCCTCTGCTCAGTGGTTAGGGTCTCAAAGCCCCATTTCCTCTTCCTACCAAGTTTTAGAACAGCAGAGAATGTAAATTACTGGCCAGCGGTTGTCATTGCTTTCTAAGGCTATGTTTTTTGCTGAAGGGGATGGCGTGAGATGGGATGTGTGTGGGACATCCATCCCTTGGTGCAGCATTCCCCGGCCACAGCAGCACGACAGAGCACTGTGAAGCCAGGTAGTTGTCTTGTTAGCTGTTACCTGGGGCCACACAGGTTGCTGGGAACAGGTTTTTGGGACGTTTTTGAATCTGTCAGTTCTTATGGCTTCCACTAGCTGTTTTCCCTGTGCTTACAGAGAGCAGCAGAAGGTGACATCAGGCTGTTTTGGGCTCACCTCTGGGACAGACTCAGCAAGTCAAGTCCCAGGGGCTGTGAAAGCTTGGAGGCAGAGCTGGGATCATGGGGCACCTGCTCCAGTTGCCTCACATGGAGACCTGTACCCCAGCCAGCAGGGTGTCAGCTTCCTTGGAAAGCAGTCTCTGTTAAAAATGCTAAACAGTCAGAAAAATCAAGTTATGGGAGTGACAGGTCAGGCTCAGTGCATTAAAAGACATTTATTTTTTGTCTTACTCTTTGCTTGTCTCTGCTCTTGCAACCTGTGCCTCATTCCTCTTTCCTCCAAGCTGTTGCCTTGCTGCATCTTGAGAGTGTGATGGGGATTTTCTGCACGTAGTCCCTGTGCCAAAGCATTGCCTGGCACATGGAAGAGATGGCTGGAGCACAAGCTCAGCTCAGACCCTCTGCCCTGGTCCGTGCTCTTTGCAGAAGGGAGCTTTGGAGGTTGGCAGCCAACCTCCAGCAAAACCTTTGCAAATCATATCACGTACAAACTGCAACTTTTCAGTATTTTATACTGTGATCCGTTATAATTTTAAGTGATAATGTATGAGATGGCAAAAGGCACATCTGTGGTATCAGAGCAGTGATGCTTCAAAGGGTCTGTCTCAAAGTGTGAAGGCTCTTGAGCTTCTCAAATATGTCTGTGAAAAATGTAACACGGGAGAAAACCAACATGTTCCTCCCTACCCTTATTCACAAACTTACTTTGCACTAAGCTCGGTGCTTCTAGCTGCTACATTCTTGCTCTCGCAAAATAAAACTCAGCCTCAGGCTGACACACAGCATGGAAAATTTCAGCCCTAGCTGCTAATGTGTGGTAAAGTTATAAGCAATAGAAAATGAGGTCTTGAAATGAGAAGTGTCAGGCAACCTTAACTACATGTAGACCTACCATATTCGCTGATGGTAATTTGGTTTTTGACAGATTTCAACCAATTTGCAGATTTGTTTTGACATATACTATGCAGAGAAAGGAGGAGAAGAAGTCCCTGCAGTAGGACTCTCAGGCTTATAGGTATGACTTTGTATGTAGTCAAAGCAGTGATCAACCACACAGTCAT
Source organism: Rhadina sibilatrix (assembly GCA_013400275.1). NCBI lineage: Eukaryota > Metazoa > Chordata > Aves > Passeriformes > Phylloscopidae > Rhadina > Rhadina sibilatrix. The sequence continues at coordinate 209,428 of VWYO01016603.1, read as the reverse complement.
TTTACCTTCTGCCCAACCTTCAAAACTATGCTGCAGAAGGTCCATTAAAAAAAAAAAAAAAAAAAAAGTAAAATCAAGGCACCAATGCACTGAAGCTGGGACCTGTTGACTTGGTGCCTGTTCTTATCTCATTCCATGAGTCTAAATGTAGGCCGCAGAAAAATGTTGAGCTAATAAAAATATTGCAAAAGTTGTAGCTTAAAGCTTGCATTGCTTGCATAAAGAAAAGCCTCAGCTAGCATGCTATTCAGGTATGCATAGCCAGCACAGTTTCAGTAACAAATGCTGACTTTCCAGTAAACACTGCAGACTTCTATTTTGTCTCTCATTTATGCATTAAGAATCTGTCCAGGGTATTTTTTTCCTGAGTAGAACTATGAACTTTGCTTATTTGGAGCATCAAGAAGTGATTTTAAGCCCAAGCCAGGTGAAGGGGATTCAGGTGGAGGTGTGGGGGCACAGGGTTTCTTTTAGGAAAACATTTCTGAGGGGCTTTGCCTGCTGGTACAGAGGCTTGGGAATCCTGTGTGCCTAACTGTGGCTGTTGGCCTGGCATGTTGCTTGGAGATGATATAGCAAGCTGCATCCCAGCAGGCATCTTTGCAGGCTGCCTGCAGCTGGGCTTTGCTGGTTTTTTGGCTAGTTTTTTGGTGCTTGGTTGTTTTGAGGGATCTTTTTTTTTTTTTCCAGATCACATGCAAAACCTGTGTGAATGGTAATCGCCCATTTCCTGGATCAGGCTCTGGCAGTTTCTACATGACTTTTAAAGTGTCTTTCAGTAGAGCCCTGCTGACAGCTCAACAGTTACATAAAATGCTGCCTTCCTAAAAATCACTTCACAGCAATGTCAGTGTGTGAGGAGCTAGGTTAATCCAGTTACTTTCCTGCTGGGATATAATTTGTCATTTTGCAGAACCGTTCCACCTGGCTCACATGGTCTGGGGTAAAAAAAAAAATGTTTTCTTCGTCGTGTCTGTTTACCTGGGCAGGATAATTTGGTGCTCTATATGTTTGTGGCAAAGACTTGTGTGGGTAAAACTGCTTTTATTGAACAGTCCTGTTGTTTTACGGGCGATAAACTTCAGATGTGAACAACCCTTTTCATTATCAGCAGTAAAACGTGAAATTTCAAGCGACGCAATCTCCATCTTTTATGGTAGCTCGTTTAGTCATAATTAATTCCTGGGAGGATTTTGCTGGTGGTATGTAGCCTAATTTTTTTTTTTTTTTTCCCCTTTGCTTAATCTCATTCTCTTCATCAGGTCAAAAATCTTTGGCTACTCTGTATTCTTAAAGCTAGGCATGTGCTTAGGTGCCCAAGGCAGAAGGGCTGAAGGCACGTGACTGGAGACTTGGGCTCGGCCGTTATCATTTCCCGTCTCTAATTATCAGAGAAGTTACGGGCGGGGAAAAGGGCTGCTTCAAGTTTTCTTGGTAAATCAGTCCCTCTGGCTTCTTCTAATCATTTCCGTTCCACTTCTCTGGACTTCCTCCAGTTTGTTTATATCTTCCAGTAATGAAGTGCCTGAGCTGCATACAGTATTCCAGGTGTGGCTGCAGAAGAAGCGCACGGAGCGCTGCTGTGCCAGCCTGCCCCACTGTGTAATGCTTCTACAGAGCAAGCCAGGGGTCTCACTGGTGCTTGATTCTCTTCTGACACGTTGCTCCTTACGTCCAGATTATCCTCATATTCCTAGATCTCTTTCCACGGTGATGCTTTCCAAATTTTGCCTCGTTACTGTGCCTTGTTAACTCTTCATTTTGGATTTCTCCCTTGGTGCGTGCAGTAGCATTTTTCCCAACTGCAGTTTTGCTGCTTGTTTCCTGTCTTTGCTTCCAATTTCTCTACACCCCTTTGTATTATTTTTTCTGTCCACACTTGTGCTGGCAACTCCTCCTTTCTTCCTGCTTCAGTGACGTCCCTCTGATACTTCACAGGATATCTTCACAGTGTGATAAACTCTGAATTTGGCAGTCACTTATCCTCAGTAGGAATTTGTTGTAGCAATTCTTAATGATAGAATTGGTATAGGGTCCTTCACCACGTACATCTTGCCAGATAGTAACAACGAACAGGATTCTAGATTTCCTGCTTGCTGTATAAACAGCCTTTTCAGGTGAGGAGTAGAGGGAGAGGGAGGTTAGTGGATAAAATGAGCACTGGGCATTGTGCGTCAGTGAACAAATAAAACACATTTTCTGCATGAGTGCATCTCGCAGTGGTGTTTCCATATTTGTGTACTTCACCCTTTAAAGCAAGTATTCCTGACCTGCTGGGTGCCTCAGCATCTTCAGGAGGGACCCTTTCCTTGGAACTGTGAAGGGTAGGGATGCTCCTGGAGGCAGGAGGAGTGCGCTGTGTGCAGGAGGGAACTTCCAACCAGCACTGTATTTTTCTGCAGAGGAATTGTGGGTTTCTTACACTGGTGGCCTGATTTCCCCTTTTACTCGGTGTTGACACCTGAACTTGAGTAAATGGAGTTTCCCTGGTTGCATCAGCACTAGTGTAGAGAGGTCTTCTTTCTGCACCAGCTTCTCCAGGCTTGGAGGGGCTGTAATGGCAGAGCAAGTCAGGCTCTGCTTATCTTTTTGTAGGTCTCTACTCCCTTTCAAAAATGAGTTCACTTCCACACTTTGTCTTGTCTACTTTAGCTTAGGTCTTCTGGTCAACCTAAAGTCCGTCTGTCTCTTTGGAAATGCCTCAAAAACCAGCAACCACCAATCTTTCCACATAACTTTTTAATTATTTCTGCATGTGAGTTTTGGCTGTGCTCCAGCGTTGAAATCATTATGCTGTTTCAGAGTGTAAATAAGTGGGACTGGATTAATAAATTGTATGAAACATGGTGCCACACTTCATTATAATCCATTTATCAAAGTGGAAAAACCTTTTAGTACATAAAGTGCATCTGCTTTTAATTTTCATTTTGATCTTTTCTTTGTGTGTTTTCAGACACAAGTGCACATTTTCAGGGAGGCTTTTAATGCTGGTGCCTGGCAGTTTCAAAGTTACTTCTGAGGATGGCAAAACAGCCTAGCAAATTTGGGATGTATAAGGAAAAGCATAGGACTGGATTATTTTCTCATAATTACAAGCTGCGGCGCAATACATCACAAGGAAATCTGGCTTAAATAGAGGGCAGATTTGGGTGGGTTTTTTTTTTATGTTAGTGACCTTTTTAAAATTTCCATTTTCTTAATGCAGATTTTGGTCATTTTTGCTTACAAAGCGTATTTCAGACAAGTGGATTTCGCCTTTAGTCACTATCATTTTCCCCATGATAAAACAATTGATCTTGATGCCAGTAGTGAAGCTCACCTTTTCCAGAGTACAAAAACTCATTGTGAGCCACCTGGAACTTGAAGTTAAGCTCATGGTACATGCCATGGTTTTGCACTAAGGGACCACCACCCTCATCATCTCTTTCCTCCCCTGACCTCTCCTGCAAGTCTCGGCTCCAACAGCTGCTCCTGAGGAGAATGGACTCTGTCCCTGGCTGATTTCTATCACTTTAATGAGCAAATTGCTCATATGAAGATCAATCCAAAGTATTTTTGTGCTGTTGATGCACTTCTTGTAAGCAATGACATTTCATTTCACGTGAGATCGTATTAAATAGCTGCTTGCAGGAAACTAAAATGAGTTCAAGCTGCTTAATACTACCGGAATCCTAATTATGAAAAATGGACTCTAAAAATAATAATAAAAAAATAAATATCTGTGTCCAGAGCTGCCCCTTGTGAAGTAAAATGGGAACAGACTGAGGACTTTTTGATTTTGTTCTTTTTCATTTGAGTTGAATGCAAAGGGTGAGGATATACCAGGGAGGAGCAGCAACCATAATCCAGGGGGGAATTCTAGATATAAATTATATATTAATCGGTCTTTAGTTTTCACCACTGAGCAAAACAAATTTTGAAATAACAATTACAGCAATTAGGCAGAATGCTCTTTGAAAGTAATTGTATTTATGCCTGAGTTATGATGTGTTTATGTCCTGAGATAATTATTTTTCTACTGTCTTATGTCTCCTTCACCATTTTTGTTCTCAGTGGCCACCATCACTGGGGCTAAAATTCAACACATTCAGTTTTACCTGAATATCCATTCCCTTGTAGCAAAAGGAAAGTCTGATCCCTTCAAGATGTCACTCTGGCATATGAATTCTGTGTCTGAGAAGTATTGTGTGCTTTAAAAGAATGTCTGACTTGTTTGCTTTTAACTCCCAGTGGCAACTTTATATGCCTTGAAAAATGTCAGATTCAGAGCAAGTCATCCATGGCTTTAGGTGTTCAAGACCTAGGATGATTCCAGTGTGAAAGGTCACCCCTTTGTATATTTCTGTGGCAAAGCAAATTGCAATTCCTATGGAAAAGGTGCAGAAATGAGGGCATGGATGCAGCACCCAGAGTGGTGGCTGTCACCATGGCAGATTTATTAATCTCTTTTTTTTTTTATCTCTTAGAAGTCATTCTGGTGGCTGGTGTCCCACAGCAAAGGTGTCAAATCCAACATGCCTGAGTGAGGGAGGCCTTGGGGGTTTAACTTGTGAGATAAGCTCCAGTAAAATTTGGGGTAATTAGGCAAAGCTTTGGTTCATCAGTGGTTTTGCTGCTGTGTGATGCTTTGCTCAGCCTCTTGAGGTTGGATGAGCAAGCAGCAAAGGGTGAACTTTGAAGGTTTGTTTTCAGGTCCTGTTGAGGGGTTTGGGGAGCAAGAACTGGAGAGGGCTGGGACCTGTGGCGCTGCAGCCCAGAAATTCTGCACCCACTTTGGGGACTGGTGCTTGGAAAAGCCTCCTCATCCAATTAAACATGGAAATAGTAATTTCAATTGGTGTAATGTCTGTTCTGCTACTTAATTTACACTTTTTGTTTTAGGTTGTTATAGTATTTTAACAGTAAACATACTGTGAAATTTCATTACAATTGTCAGATCTTCTTTCTGCAACCCCTAATCCTCTTTCTTCTTCCTTCAAATTTATCTGGGTAACAGAGAGCTGAGGTTCCTGATAAAAAATGAACAAATGGAGAGACAAAAAGAAGAAAATAAATAGGGAGACAAGCGCATAGTCCAAAGGGTAAAACAGACTCCTTCTCAAAAAGTCAGCAAACAAATGCAGAGAATTTTTAAGTTCACTTTGGTGAGCATATGGTATTACTTTGGTCAACATTTCTGTGTTTGGGATCTCAAGAGACTGTGCTAAAAGGCTCTCTTGTGATGGTATTGCTCGCAGCCTTTAAAAGAAAATTATTACTGACCAGAGTTCTAGAGGAAAATATTTGTCAACGTGTGGGCTGGCAATATTTTAAATTGTTGCTATTATACATAATAATATTCATTATTATAAATTTAGCATATTTCCAGGCTGAGCTGTAGTAAACTGTACATGAAAAATGCAAGAGAAAAATATGCTTTGAAGATAATGTGTCATTCACACAGAATAAAATTTGTGATCTGCTGAGCATGCTAAATGCAAGAACACAGCAGACTTGAACATCAAAATGTTTGCAAAAACCAAAGGGCAGCTAGTTTTAAAAAACAAAAAAAATTGACAGAACATTTTCACTGAGATGAAGAGTTGGGGAAAGTTTAACTTTGTGAAACAAACAGCCTATTTTTCTAGCAATGTCTTTTATAAGTAGCATGCATCTTATTGAAGGAGTCAGCCTGGAATTGCAGATTTTAAAATGGAGGTGCAAAACACAGAATTAATGCTGTGCATCTTGATTTTTCTGTTTGTCCTGTGAGAAGTTATCTCTTGAAAATTACTGCAAAGACAATTTGATACATTTTTATATCAGCAGGATGGTGGGGCAGACACAGAGGTTTTGAGGAATAAATGAAGTGTAACAGGCTTCAGGTACACTTGCAAATATAAATATGTTTTTAGAGGTGATAATTTTCAGTAGAGTGTTCGCTGAAGGATCACAGGTCAGGGAACCACAGAGTCATTCAGAAATCTTTTTAGTTTACCAACTAGTGCTCCATATTCCAGAGTGCTCCCCCCACACCTCACTCTCAAACATTCCCTTAAAAGAACTCGATATTTCACACTTATCTTCTTTTACACTGAGTGCTTCCTGAAATCCAGTTTGAAACAGGGAGCTATTTGTAGAGCAGGATACTACATCGTGGATCAGTGTAGCAGATTGGCTGACCACTTCATGTCAGCAAGAAATGGAAGGGCATTTCAGTTGCAATTTAAGATTTTTTTGCATGACACTTATTTAAAAAAGTCCTTCCAGACCTTTCAGACCATTTCTTGTACGTTGAGATTTTCCATTAAAGCGCCAGGAAATTTGTAGTATGTCAAGAATGCCTTATCAGATTTGTAGCATGGGAAAGCAGAATTAGCCACCATGCATGCAACATGATCTCTTGTAAATCTGCCTCTGCAGATAGCAGCATCTAGAGATTTCAAAAATATTCAGCTAAAATTTCATTTAAAAACAAACTGAAAGTTTGGAAACTTGCTGCGAGAGAAAATGCTGTAAAGTATTAGATGTGTGATTTTGTCAAAACATCCTCTAAAGCTCTAATTCTCACTCTCTCTATCACTGTATCCATTATAATCTAAAATCAAAAGTCATTGAGCTGAAAACTAGTTTGAAAACAGAAACAAAATTATTTCACTCGGTAACAGGATTATTGTGGTATTTGTAGATATTTTTCCTTGGTTTTCATCCTAAACAGATTTCCAGTGCCGTGTGATTTCACTGAATTGGAACTGCTTTGCAAAGATCAGGTTTTTCCTATTCCTCTTCTGTGCTAACATCATTCAGCATGTCTTTGATGACATGAAAAGGAAATTATCCTGTAGTCTGTCATGTGGCTGTGTTCAGGTTTCCAGCTGAACTGAAAGATGGTCCTGGGGAAGGTCTCAGCACCAGTTTAGGGCATACCTTGTGTTGGTGGCTCAGCCTATCTGAGTAACAGGATGGCTGGAGCACCACACACAGGCTTGGAGGGGCTTTCAAAGTTCTGCAGTGTGTTTTAAGCATTGCATAAGGAAATGCACATGGATCTTAAATATGAGGGGCTCACAAATATTTTTTGTGCTCACTCGTCCCGCTGTCATTAGCGGGTTTCATTCTGTGCTGGATGGTTTCTCCTGCAGAAAATAGTAGCCTCTTTTGGGCTACATCCCCTGCTCCCTTGCCAAATTTCCTCTCTCTCCTTGATCCCTCTCATGGGTGCCCTTTCACTCTGCTTAAAATAGTGAGCGAGAATCATTTTTATAACTTCTCATCTCCTTTGCCAGGGTCACCAGACCATTCCAATTGTTGTTGTTAGCCTGGTCTCAGCCCAGTGTGAAAGCAAGCTTCCAGAGAAGGTGAAGGAGCAGAGGACACTCTCCATGTTAAGACTGGCAGAGCGTTGGAGTCTGTGTTCTTAGGCGTCCTAATTAGCTTAGCTTAGCTTTGCCTAATTACCCCAAATTTTACTGGAGCTTATCTCACAAGTTAAACCCCCAAGGCCTCCCTCACTCAGGCATGTTGGATTTGACACCTTTGCTGTGGGACACCAGCCACCAGAATGACTTCTAAGAGATAAAAAAAAAGTCCCTGTCTGTGCAGGGAGTGCGTAAACGACAACTTGAAAAGTTTTGCCTATAAAGCATCTGGAGACACAACCCTCCTTGCTCCACTTCCAGGAAAAAAAATAAAAGGGGAATCAGCTTTATGTGTGTGGTCACCGTTGGAGGAAGCTCTGGTAGCTCATCTGTGAGCACCAGTGGGTGGGTGTGCCCATGCTTTTAAAAAAAGCCCTTGCTGGGTTTTGTGGACCCTGCAGGAAATGGTGCTGTTGAGACTTCGTTTTTTATCCCCTGCCATCAGTAATTTTAATATACTTTGCTTTGGTATATTAAATCAAGTGTAGCCATACCTTTAAATGCATTGTAAATGTGCCCTGTGCAATCACGTTTATTGGCTGAACAGAGGAAATAATTCTTTTAGGAGGTAAATGAGAAGACTGAAGAAAGAGTTACAGAAGAGGAAAGGGGTAAAAGTGCTGAGGGTGAAAGTAGGTTAAAAAAAAACAGGTTAAAAAATGGTTGGAAAACAAATTTTGTTGAAGGAAAAAACCAGGAGGGGGGAAGTAGAAAGTAAGGAGACGTTAGAGAGAAAAAAAAAATCATTAAAATGGCAGATAAAAAATAATCCAGTAATATGAAAGGGTAAAGAAAGTGAAAGATATCTTGGGACCTAGAAGTAGCAGAAGGTAATTTAGAATGAGAAGCAGGCAGGAAATATCCCAGATGTGATGAATATTTTGCCAAAGTCAAAACAAATTTTAATTAAGCCTGTAATTTATTATAAAGGAGGGAAAGCTCTAAATTCTTGTTTCAGAGAAGGATTTAGATTATACTTATGCTGAGAGCACACTGTAATAATGTTAATAATAGACCAGTATTGTCATCTTGTCAGATACTGCCTTGGTCTGCAGCCGAAAAGCGTGTTGTCTGGGAGTGATAGGAGCTGTGGAGTAATAAGGGAGATAAACCCTGAATTTTGGGAAACCCTGGGATTCAATGTCTAAAATGCAAACCCCAGAGTATTTCTCTGTGTAAAATGAAGGGGCACTGTTCATATCTACGTCCTGTGCCCGTGGCATTTATGAGCTCGTTCTGCTGCTGCACATAAACCTCAGCATGAGGAATCAAGTTTGTTCGTTCACCGTGGTCGGAGCGGACTGGTTTAAACAGAGCTGAGGAAGTTAATTATCCCAGTGTCTCAGGTGGGTCTGGCAATGAGTAACTAGTCCTGGAGAGAGGCACTGGAGCTGTGCTGGGGGGACAGGTCCTGCCGGAGCGTGTGGATGGATGGCCGGCTGGGAGGGACTGCCCTAATCTCTTTCCCAGGTTGTTCGAACCAGTTCAAGAGCAGTAAAACAAGGTTATGTAATTGACATGTGATGTAGCCTAAAATAGTGACTGCAAACATAGGCTGCTGTTGCTGGGCAGTTGTCAACTGCTTACAAAAAAATAAAAAAAAAAAAAAACCACCACAACACAAAACCAAAAAAACAAACCAACCAAAAAAAAAAAAGAAAAAACCAACGCAAACCAAAAAAAAAGCGCCCTCAACTGTGTAACAAATGGACATTTGAAATGAAAATGCAGTTCTCATTTCCACTGACTAGCAGGCTTTTTTATTTTTTTAATTGCAAGAAATAGGGGCATTGTGAGAACTGAAATTTGAAAAGAGATTCATCATCGTACTTACCGTGCTGATCTATTTGAGAGTACCTGCCTGCTGCAGATGGTGAAGTGAAAACCTCAGGTATATGCAGTTTGTCCCTTGATAGTGTGATACGACTCCTGTCAAACAGGAAATCCTTTTCTGGATGTGGAAAACCATTGTGGCAAATCTTGGCAGTAATTTTATTTGTATACTGGCTGTCAGAAGGTAGAAATAGTTCATTTTTAGTAATTGAAGGAGCTTCTATGGATGCAGAGACAAAATCTGTGAGAGTTTCAGAGCTGGTTTAAAGGAACACATCACATAGCTCAGTGAGCACAAATGAGAGGTTGGGATGTGCACATTTTGTGATTCCTTGCTGTAGGAGGCAAAGCCCTTCATTAGGGCTATACCAGAAAACAGAGAAACCTGGTGTTAAGTTCTGTTTGCTGACCAGATATTCCTGAGGTGAGAGACTTCCTTTAGAAAATCCTGATGATTTTCTGCAGCATGTTTGCTTTGTCTTTAGCAGGGAAGATCTGTGGCTCAGGTTGGAAAGGATGCTTGGGCTGGGCTTATGCAGTCTGATGGGCTGGTGGGTAAAAGGAAGGGACAGTGTTAAGAAACAAATGTTATTTATTCCATAAGGCTTTTATATGTATCACTGCTGCCGGGGAGATAATCTTCCCAGTTGGGAAATATTCCAGAAACTAAGCACTTATTCCAGCCTAGAAGCTGCACAAGGGATCCTAGCTCTTACATGCAGATCTGCTAGGCAGGGCTGGAGGTGGCTTCCAGCTCCTCTCTCCTCAGACCCTGGAAGAAGGCCTGGCTTTCTGGCTGCCTGCAGAGAGAAGACAACTCTGCCTGCAATTTTCTGAGTCAAAGTTTTAATTCTCATTGTGGAGGAAGAAGGGAAATTGGGACACTTTATATGCATTTTGATGTGCCTCAGTGCGACACTATTTTAAAAGCTGAGTTTTTTCAAGCTACTTCTGCTTCATTTGGTCCTCAGCTGCTGCTCCTCTTTTCTCACTTTGCTGTCCCTTTGTGAGGCTTGCTCAGTCTTGGGATAACAAGGCGCATTCCCATTTCAGACGTTGGACCCTGAGTGGATTTTGGGCTTTTATTTTTGCCTTTCTCAGTGTATATGTGTGTGTGTGTCAATCTAGAAGAGGACTAAAGAGAGCTGCCTGCCCAGGTAAAAGCAGGAGAGAGCATGTGGAAGGCAGCAGCGCCGCAGGAGAGGAGCTGGTCGTTAGTGACACACAAGTGAGCGTGAGTCAACAACCTAATGCCATTGCCACAAGCCAGCCCTGGTCCAAGATTGCATTAGCTGGGCTGCTGTGTGTGCAAGATGCAGGAAATAACCATTTTATTGGCCTTAGTGATGGTGAAACTCAGCAAGAAAAATGTGCCCTGTTTTAGGAAAGAGGCTGGAGGAGAATAGGAGGAATTGACGACAGATTCAGGAAACGCGACCTACAAGGAAAGATTGAGAGAACTGGATTTGTTTAGCCCAGCAAAGAGATGGGGAACATAAATCTTTTGATAGGCAGGAGATTGTTGTAAGAAGGTGGTGATCTATTTACACTGAATGTCCATGGGGGGAGTATGAATACATACTCTTCCTGTCGCAAAATATTCCCGTTTGGGTGAAATGCAGAGGGAAAACAACCACAACTTCAAGGCTGGCTAATCACTAGCCTAATCACACAGGGGCTGTAGGGAAGTTGCAGAATACTTTTCCTCAGGTGATTTTAATACAAACAGAAAGGAAACTAAAAACCTGCCTTAAGACTAGCATGATAAGCTAGTCTTATCATGCTTCCATGAGTGGGCTTGAATTAAACAGTCTTTGGATCCTCTTCCAGCACTACGCTTTTATCCTTACAAAATTCAACATTTGATCATAGTAGTCGCTTTTTTAACAAGAGAGCAAAAAAGGAGAATACTTGTTAATGACTTGCAGTTCCTGAAACCAACTTGAAAAAACTGGGGAGGTGGGGGGGGCATTTAGGAGGAAGATAAAACATGCGGAATGTTGCAGAAATTTCTGCGATTTTCTAATTTTGCCCTAGACAGGAACAGAAATAACACTGACAAGAAATATCTACACCCTTTTCCTTTTGCAGCCTTACCTGTAGGGAGGAGCATGGCAGCCCTTGGAGTGCAGCAGCGCTCTGCACTCATACATAGGTTAGTCTTAGCAAATCAGTTTTGGGGGCTGATGACTCAGTCACTGTACTAGAGTTTTAAAATGGGGAAAGGCACAACTGCTGCTGCAGCCTCATTTTGGCAGTAATTCGTCGGCCAAATAAGAACAGCTTTTTCCTCCTCCCCTTCTTTACTGCTCAATTTTGCTTATTCAGGAAAACTCAGTAAGAGGGAAGACTGAATTTCATGCATACTTCCTTTTCGTTTTCTTTTGCAAGTCTACAAAAGCAGGGAATTGTAGAATCTTCGGAGGTGAAAGAGTTGGAAACATTCAAATATTTTTGTGCGTGCATTTGGTTGCGTCATTCTGTGGTGGCACAATAACCTGGAAAATGCAAACTTCAGTATTCCTCTAGCTCTACTGCTAAGAGAAAAGATCTCACTTTCTTCTTGCTGTGTAAACTGTGTGTTACCTCTTTGTTACTTATTTTGAACAGGAAAATTTTCCTCTCATCTTTAGTATCTTTGTATTTCAGACGGAACAGGAATTAGCTGGTGTAAGTGCTCTTAATGATGGCATAAGTAAAAATTACTTTCATCTTAATGCATTTAGCACATGGGAGATGAGAATTCAGTAAATATCTTCCCTGTCACTCTCCAGCCCACTTGTGGGTGATTGAACGGGATGAAAAGAACAACTGGATTAAGCTAAACACAAATGGCACAAGGCAGATCAATACATCTCTTGGAAGAGTCGGAGATCTCACACCACAAAAACATCAGCCTCTCTTCAGGGTGGCCTTGTTGAGGCCCTGAAGAGCCCTGGAGGTCCTGAGAGCACTGCATCCATTTCAGATATGTCGGGTTTGGGGTTGATTCTGAAGTTGAGGAGCCTTAGTGAGGCACAAATGGGACACACTGATTCGTTTGGGTGTCTTTGCTTTGCTGACTTAGTTCACAAAATTGTTTTTATTTGAAATGTACCTTATTTGATTGCATGGAAGATTGAAGTCTTTTTTTTTTTTTTTTTTTTTTTTCTCCAGTAGAGGTGTTAACTGAAGAACTGTTCATTATTTTATAGCTGTACTCTGCATAGAGGGTTTGTTGGAATGTTGGTCTATTCTGGTTTTTTAAAGAATTTTCAAGTTACTTCTATTAACGTAAATTTTATGATGGCTGCGGTTTTTTCGGAATTTCTAGAAATTAAAAAGGTTGAGAAGATGATGTTTGCTGTTTGCCTTGCTTGCTAAAAAAGCTAGTTATAGGTTTTGTACCATACATTAATGCTCAGAGATGCTTGATTCCAAAATTGGTGAACCTTTACTAAGTTATGCTTTCTGCAAGTATTTGATCTAGAGTAGATAGGTCACAAACCATAATTGCAGGCTCCTTAGAGCATTTGAAGGGTGATATATGGAATATTCTGCTGTTGTGGGAACATTTCTTAGGAAGTCCAGTTGTGACAGTGTTGGAATCAAACATTACCACAGCATTTAAAAATGCAGCCCAGGTAATTGTCATGGAGTGCCTAAACGGGAACTTTTTTATTAAACCCATTAGATTTTTAAAGCAGTAGTGACAAATGTTGACTTAACAGGTATACATTTTTTTAGCACAATCTGCCTTCAGGGTAGTTCTGCAGAGGGGTTCACTTTGCAGTGTTAGAGCTGACTTGTCTTATTAATAGCCTGCACCCGCCTGTGGAAGCCTAAAAATGGTATTGCAGTAGTCTGATGTACAAAGGACATTGTACGAGTACTGAGCAACTGCACCTGCATTCCTGGCAGAAAATAACCATTCTTCTCTTCTCCCCACCAAAAAAAAGAAAAATTATATGCCAGTATTTGTAAGGACATACAAACCACGTTTATGCTTTATATTGTAATTTTAAATGCTTTTGTTTTCTCCTTTTATGTTAACTTCATGCTGTACGTGTGATGGTTCTTTAGGGGCTGTGCTCAGGTCAGTTCAGAACAAAAATATAAAGAGGAGTTAAGTTGACTCTTTTGTGTCTGTTAATGTGTAGATCACATCACAAAATAAACTATGTGTGATAACCAGGTTTTCATTTTGTGATTAGCTGAGGAGGTTTATCTTTTTCTTGTTGAGTAGGCCTACTTAAAGGCCAGCTGATAGATGCTGGTGCTGTCACTATATTGTACAACTTGATTTATGCCTTATGTAACTCTTTCTTGAATTATTTTGCTGAAGTTTTGTTCCTTTTCATCTGTGTCACTGTGCTAGGTAAAGTCCCTTAATAAAATGCTTATTTGCCCATCTGCTTGTTCTTTAAACACCTAAAGCATTATGTAAATGATGATACCTTTGTGATACTACAGTAGCACTTCACTCACTCGAATGAGATCGGTTTTCTTTGTGTGAGATGCTCAGAAGAGATTCAAGAAACATCCCAGGTTTCAGTTCACTGTCTAGATAATATTGTAGTGCTGAAAGGAAGACAGGTAGAAAAGGATTTAGCTGAAGTTTTAAGGCAAATTCCTGAAAGAGCCCAGAAGCAAGGTCTCCTCTGTCCCATGAATATTCTCTTTATCTTTCCCTAGGAAGCATAAGAGTATTGTGGAAAATAGCTTGGCAGACACATTTTTATGCCTCTTGTCCTAGAGCAGCTCTGTCCCCTTGCAGAGCTGCATCTTCATTCCCTCTCCCTGCACGTTGGCCCCTGCTCATTCCAGTGCAGCTCTGCTCCTGGCTTCTTGCAGAGCTTCCCCTCTTCTCCCACAGCTGCTGTTTGCTTTGGTTGTTGGCTTCAACTTTATTTGCACATCTCTTGGGGTTTCTGCACATTTGTTTTGGCCACCCCAGATCCCTGTGTGGCACCTCTGGATCAAGGCAGGTAAAACAATCACCTCTGGCTTCTGCTGTCATGCTGCATCAACCCCTGGTGGCTTCCTTTATTCTTCCACATAAAATTCAAGGAGCAGGCTTTGAAAAGTGCCCTTGCCTGAGACACCACATTGGTTTGCTCCACCTGTGTTGCTCCCATGGAGCAAAATGCTTTTTGCTTCTGTAGGGCTTTACAGAAATGAAATAATGCAGCTGTGATTTAAGCCTGGTTGAACTGGTTGAGGAGAGTGGAGCATATGTGGAAAGTTAACCTCTGCTGTATACTTCTGCTTTGTGTCCTGAACTTCTTGAGCATGAGAATGTACCCAAACTTAAAGCTGTCAGACTGCTCCATGATACAGCACACCTAAGAAGATCTGAAAAAACTCAAACCAGTTGTTTGGTTTTTATTAGAAGAGAAATTCTAGTCCTGTTTAGGGGGGAAAAAAAAAAAAAAGGAATGAGATCTATCTTGAGAGTGACACCAAAACTCCTTCCCGAATTAAAGAGATGCTCACAATAAAGGCCCATAACAACTCACCGAGCTGATTTGGAAAGGGTAAAGAATGCAATTTGAAATGTCTTCATTAATAAGAATCTCAAAATGAGTGCAAAACGGCAGAGAAGAACCAATTGGAATTATGTAAATACAGCCTTTAATAATGCATTTTATTTTTGGTTCATTCAGGCCAGCACAATTACCTGTGTGCGGGGAGGAACGACTGTATAATTGATAAGATTCGGAGGAAGAACTGCCCAGCCTGTCGATTACAGAAATGTCTGCAAGCTGGAATGAATTTAGGAGGTAAGCAGAGTATTAATAGTTTGGTCTCTTAATTTGATTAGGTGAAAACACTGGAAATGTGCAGCCTTTTTATAGTTCTGGCAGCTGCATAATGTCAGAAGTTTTGAAGTGGGATTATCCCGAAGAAGTGCTTAATAGCTGATAAACTCTATTGTCATTCTAAGCTGGGGTTTGGAGGTGCGTGTTTTATGGCACAGAAAAAAAGAAAAGTGGGTGTTCTGTGATGGCAGTAATTTTAGTAGAATACCATAAGCTAAAAATGTTAAAGTTTCGACTTTTGCATGGGGTTGTTTTCTTTTTGATGAGCATTCCCTTGAATATTGAAAAACATATTACACCATCGTGAAAGCAAATTCGCACGTAGTGAAACCTCTCAACTTCTTTGGTGCTTATTCAGCATTTTTATTGATTTTTTTTTTTCTGTAACTGTAAGGATGTGCAGTAATTTTAATGCTGTTACTGCATTGTTCATATACCAACAACAAACAAGGAGAAATGTTTTCTTACTAATTATCGAAAGCATACTGAAAAGAGTATGATAACAAAATTTACAATATTATTTTTCTTTTTCCTGTTGTTTTAATTCTTCTTTGGTAATGGCTGTGTGTTTCTGGCTGTGCTTCAGTGGATTTCCTGTCTCAAACCATCATCTGAGCAAATGCTATTACAAATGCCTTTTTCCCACCACACTTGTGTTGATGGTGTTGTCTGTGAGTGGGGTTTGGATACTGCTGCAGGTCATTCCCCTGATGGTACAGAGTTACCCTTCCCTTAAGAGTGTTTGCACTGTACAGAAAATTACAACATGGTCGCATTAATTCCTCCCTATCTCAAAATTCACTTTTTGTCCTCCTGGGCCTGTTCTCCTGGCAGCTGAGTTTATTTAGTTCTACAGACTGAGCTGCTTTGTCTTTCATAGGTTATGTGCAAAATCCTGGTTCCTGCCTGCTGCCTTTTTCTACCTCCCAGACTTTTTTTTCTTTCATGTCTCCTCGCAGCAATACTCAAACAAGCCACACCTTACTTTTTCAGAGAGAGTAGCCCTGTTAGGCTCTCTTTCAACTCCTTTCCCAATTTTGAGAAACCACGTTGCACCCCAGGCCCCTTATTTCGTTTTCCCAAGGGAAAACACAGGGCCAGATTGTAGCATGCTGGGGAGGTGACAGCTCTCCCTTGGTTTTGATCTGTGCTGTTCAACCTATCCAGGGAAAGAGGATGCCTTTGTTTGATGAAATAGTTAGCAGCTCCTTCATCCCATAAAACTAGTGCTGAAAATCACTGTGGAGCAGAGCAGGAGGGTCAGCTCTCTGCAGTGCTGGGAATGTTGCTGCATCCTGCTGGCAGCTGGTGTAGGGCATCTTCCCCTGGATGTGCCCCGTGCAGTGCCAGTGGAGCTCCAGCAAAACCCAGGGCTTGAGAACCTTAGGAAACAGCAGCAGGGGACTCTTCATCTGTAATGTCATGAGTTCATCCCTGTGATGTCCAGGTGGGTGTCAAAGGATGTGTTCACATGTCCTCTGCAGAAAAGCAAGGCAGGAGGGACACTTTGCTGAAGGGGGTTGCTTCTTTTTTTTTATTATTACTGGCTGGAATGCTGTAAATGAGGAATGCTTTGAAAAATCTTCTCTTTTGTTGGAGCTTGGTCGACTGCTGGAAATCATAGTTTGTAACTCGTTATTTTCATCACAGAGAGAACCTTCAGGTGAAATTCTCACTCCTGATTTGATCCCTTTATGCCACGTAAAGGAACCAAAATGTGATAAAGAAGGTCTTTCCACCAGTGCCATGGACGAGATGGCAGGGGAACAGTTCTGCATTTCCATGCACTGCAGTGCATTCTGCTTGGACAAAGAAGGAAAAAGGGCAGGCTGGAGGGAGAGGGAAGGGCTGCCAGAGAGAGGTAAAGCACCTGCAGCCCAGAGGCAGCATTACTGTTCAGAGAGCCCCAAAGGCTCCCAAATCATGCTGATGGACCTTCCAGCCTTTGAGCCAGCCCAGCTCTGCCAGGAAATGCTGGGAACTTAAGGATTTTTCTCTGCTTAGGCCATCTGTCTCCAGTGGTGAGTTCTGCATTGGACATCTACAGAGGAGCGACGCAATATCTCAATTTTGGGAGCTTCTGTGTGCTGTTGCAGGGCATTTCTGATATGTTGGAGATCATCACAAAAAATTCAGGTGGAAATGACAAAAAGAGATATTAAATATTTTTTGAAAACTGTGATTTTCGTGTAAAATGCCATGGTTTGGTATTAAATAACATTTTTTTTATATTTAGCTTGAAGAGAATGAGTGAGGTCATACTATGAAGATACATTGTGGATTGTAGTTTCATGTGGTCAGCCTGGTTTTGCCAAGCATGTACATTACTCTAGTAGAAATGAACTGGTTTCTGGCTCGGACTTACAGGCAAAATGGGCAAGTATTTTATTAGGTAGTATGATCAGTACTATGAGGTACTATTAGGTAGTATGAGCTGGAGAAAAACGAATTTTTTAAATGCAATTTAGTTTAAAGTTCTCTTTGCAGCAGAGTGCTCTCTGTAGTGGTGCCACACTGCACTGTGCTGTGCTCCTGGTGGAGAAGCTCAGCTCTCACCCTCCAAAGAAAAGCAAATGCAAAAACAAATCCCAAATTGTAGAGGTGCTGGTGTGCTTGGTTAATGGGAAATAGAGTAAGATGATAAGCAAAATGGTCATCAGCATAGCTCAGGGATGGAATGTCTGCAAATTGCTGAAAACAGAGGCATTTATCTTCCAGTTGTACATAACTTTGATGTTTTATCCCCTCATTTAAAGGGAAAAAAAAAAAATCACCAACAAAACAGCAAACCTCCAGTTGATCTAGAGGAGATGTTGCATTAGGGAACAANCTCATTTAAAGGATAAAAAAAAAAAACAACAAACCAACAAACCTGCAGTTGATCTAGAGGACATGTTGCATTAGGGAACAAGGTCCTGTCTCCTGTGGGCTGGAAAGGAACTTGACTCTCCTTTGCCACCCTCCCCATGTATGGATGGGAGTGAAGGACCCCAGGCTGCCCCCACCCAGCTCTTCCCACTTAGGGAAAGAGGGGGGGTTATGAAGCAAATTTTGTAATTTGACAGTTTGAGGTTGTCTTCCTCCTCTTACTGAAGATACTAATCTCTATAATGGAAAACTGGAAGTCAGAAATAGCATTCCATGTTTCCTGCAGCACATTTTTGCACAATCTCCGATTAATCTGCTGATCTTTTTTTCTTAGGGTTTTTTCTTTTTCTCTTTTGGTCATATTCTTTCTCAATATTTTTTTAAATAGTAAAATAAAGTGCTTTTGTTCTCCATTTTTTGTCCTCTGTCAGTCTTTCAGTTTTGTTTTGATGGCATATCTTCTACTTTCCAGCATGCTGGTTTTTTTTTTTTTTCCTAAATTAAAAAAAAAATATTATTTTGACTGATGGCAGCATGCCATGATTAGGCACCTTGTAAAAAATACATGTAATTCAGTGATACAAAATACACCTTTCTGTGAAAGCTCAGCCAAAATAATTTGGCAGTTTTATTGTTTACCTCCTCATTTTGTGTGTTGAAAAACTGGAGCATTTTCCAAACTCTTACATCCTTAAATAATCTTTAGAAAATTATTCATCAAGTCAGCAAGTAATTTACCTAATTATGTTATTGTCTCAATTTTTTTGTTTTGATTTTGTAAGAAGCATCTGCAACCTGTAATTTCGGCAAAGCTGAAGTTGCCAGGTATCACATCAAATCATCCTTCTTATTTCTAGAAGGTATGTGTGTGTGCTCCGCAGACAGCTACATCCCCTTTGGCAAGCAGGACTCCAAAACTTTTTTGGGAATCGTATTTTGTTTGTTGTTTTGTTATCTTTTTTTTTTTTTTCCCCCCCTCTCCAGTGACATATGCTAGGCTTAATTGTTGGAAGCGATTCAGAGTGAGCAACTGCACTACGAAGGTATGCTGGCCCATTTTTGGTTTATGCTCTTTTCAAGATTCTGTAATTAATTCCCGGTTAATTACGGACCGGAACGGCTTCACGGATTTGGGAAGCATCTCCCAGCAGAGGCCGTGATTGGGTTTGGTGTTGGCTCTTGCTGTCTCACCAGACATTTTTCGTTTGGCTCCCAACTGGTGCTGCTGTTCCTCCGGGCTGTCTGTCCCCGTGGTGGCACTGGGGGGTGTCACAGTGAGACCCCCAGTCCCACACCTTGCCATGGGCTCTTAGGCCACCACCAGCTGCATCCCAAAAGGCAGCAGCCCCTGGGATGCGTCCTGCATCACCAGCAGGGTGGCACAGAGCCTCCTGGTGTCACCCTTCCTGTGCTGAAGCCTGGGGAGTGGGAATGTTTTATATGGTGGCACTTGAGGCGACCCCCACCCTCCATTGCTGGGCAGGGTGGTCCTCACACCTGGGATGTGACCTAGTGAGCAGGGATCCCTCCCCGCTCTGCGTGCTCAGACAAGGTCCCTCTTCTGCCATGGGATGTGCAGAGGGGGCAGAAATGTGTGGAAAGATCAGTTCCATGCAGGGCTGGAATCCTTCCCTGCCTCGGCTCCCCCCGTGAGACGCTGCCGAGCCTTCCCGGCGTTGGTCTCCCACAGCAGCGAGGAGCAGCTTGCTCAAGGACCCTTTGGATCTGGAAGGGACATAAAATAGATTTCACCTTGCAAATTGCACAGTTCATCATTCCGTCTGCAGAGGCTGCCTGTGAAATCCGAGTCTTGGGTCTGCATACATTTACATATGCATGACACTTCCCTGCACAAGATGCTGGGTGTGATTTGTAGGCTTCGCCGGCAGATACCCTTATTTTTTTATACATTGAAACATTTCAATAATCTGAAAAAAAATGGGTTAATTAGGATAACCAGTAATAAGATGTAGTACACCACCTTTTTGCCCAGTTTTCTGTTTTCTGTTTAAGAGCTCATACTAGTAGGATTTTAAATTGCACTGTTATTTTCAGTTACTGGAGCTTATGTGGTTTATATTATCACTGTTCCTATCTTTCTGAGGAAAAAAAAAAAAGAAATAGAAAAAATCTGAAAACTTA
The DNA here is from genome assembly GCA_013400275.1 of Rhadina sibilatrix. Classification (NCBI taxonomy): domain Eukaryota; kingdom Metazoa; phylum Chordata; class Aves; order Passeriformes; family Phylloscopidae; genus Rhadina; species Rhadina sibilatrix. The sequence goes on along the minus strand of VWYO01016603.1, from coordinate 189,387 downwards.
GGGAAAACGTTAATACAGCAAAAGTGTATCCTCTTATTTTTCTTTAAAGTTTCCTACTAACCAAGACTTCATACATTTTAAAGGAAAATAAACCCGTTTATGTAAGACACAAGTAATTTGAGGTATAGATATGGTTAAATTTTATTTTTCATTTAAACTTTACTGCAGAGTGTTTTGAAATGCCATTAACTTTAATGCATTTTTATTTGCATTTATTGTGTAGCATTTTCTTCTGAGGGAACCCAGTCAATAATTTTTTAGCTTGAACATTTAGCTGGGTTTTTATCAGTTCTTTCAACAGACTTTTTACAAACACCAGCAGGCTGGAAAAGACCTTTAAGTAATAAACAATACTATTTACGTAATAAGTAGGTAACCAATAAATAATATTTAAGTAAGTAATAAGTAATAATAATAAGTGATAGATAATAATAAGTGATAGTTAATTTGCCTGTTGCTGTTGAGGATGTTGTAGGAGCCAATTTGTTCAGCAATTAACTTTTCCTGCTTTCGTGCCCATCTTACTCCGTGTGTAATGCTCTTGCCCTGCTCTTGGTGTGACCCTCTGACTTTCCAACTTGAATCATACTCATGACTGGAATGTTTAGGTTGGATGTTAGGAAAAGTTTCTGCACCAGAAGGGCTGTCAGGCATTGGAAGAGGCTGCCCAGGGAAGGATGTTTTCCTTCAGAAACCACGTGGATCTAGTGATTAGAGACACAGTGTAGTGGGGCACGACTTTGCAGTGGTTGGACTGAATGATTTTAAAGGTCTTTTCCCATCTAAATGACTCTGTGATTCTTGAATGTTGTAAATAACTGTGAAAACAGTCACATGCAACAACTGTTAAAAAAATTATTTGTGAAAGATGGTTAAAAATGCAGAATTATGAGGGCTGGTAATGTTGGAGTAATCTCTTGGGCATCGATTAACAGCAATATTGAAAGTGTGTCCTTGCACTTGGAATTTTGCTGATGATTTTATTCCGTGTGTGAGGGCAGCTGGAGAAGATGCACTGCAGTGGTCCAAGAGCCCACAGCTCCCATCCAGCAGTCCCTGATCAAACTCCTGATCGGGTTCATGCTTTGTTTTTTCATGTTTTCCCGATTCCAGCTCTCCCTTCTGCAAGGGCCCAGCTGCCAGCAACATTTGTCTTCCCTCCATGAGCGAGCCTTTCAGGCTTTTGGCAGGGGGCTGCTGAACTCCAGGCTTCCTCTTCTGTGTATCTGGACTCTCCACCATACCATTCAAGGCACAGCAGCCTTGGTTGCCAGCCTTGCAAAGGAGCTGCAGCCCTGCTGGGAGTGTGTGTCCCAGCCTGCCCCGTGTCCTGCAGTGGTGCTCTGCACTCAGGCTCTGGGGGTGCTGTCTGATTTTTGGCTGTGCAGCACTCCCTGTGCAGGCTCAGAGGCTGCTCTTCCCCCAGAGCTTCGTATTCTGTATGTGATGCCTTGCTTTGGTTCCAAACACAAGGTGGGTGATCACGGTTTTCTGAGAGGAAGCTTTTCAGCATTTCTGAAAGTTGTTACGTGCAGCTCTTGGTGATGTTTTGTTTTTTCCTGAATCACCAAATTATCACTTCCACAGTGATATTATTATTACAGCTTCCTTCCACAGTGCTGTAAGTCCATATCCTTTTTACTCTTCCTCAGAGTAAAAGCATGGTCTCTGCTGTGAAAACCTGCCTGTGTCTCCTGTTCCTCTTTTTCCCAGAGCTGCTGGTTGTCACCAGAACCCTTTTGAAACCTGCCCCTGTGGTCTGTGATGATGTGTTTCCATTACTCACTTCCCCATCACCGAGAGAAGCTGTAGGAGCAGGAGGAACTTGTCCTTTTCACCGAGCTGTAGCTTCAGAGTGTTTCCACCTGAATAACAGGACATGAAGATTTAGCTTGCCATGCTTGCCCTCGGCCAAAGTAGGGTGGGCACGCAGTGCTGAACTGTGGTTTTTTGGTTTGGATTTTATTTCCTGCTTTTTCTCCCCCTCCATCAATTCTCAATTCTGTTTTTAGCACCTGTGTTTTTTGCTAAAATAAGCGTGAGGTGTGGCAAGCATACCTGGCTCAAAAAGCAGCCCTTGGAGTCCGATGGCAGTCGAAGGAACATTTCCCAGCAGGTTATGAAGGGAATGCTGAGCGTGTTTACGCCTTAGAAATACACAGCAGCGAGGAGCTGGTGTTTAACAGAGAGGGAGACAAGGTGAAGGCACTGGATGGAGTGTTTCTAAACCACCCAGCACACACCTTCCTGCACACTGGGGCTGGTGATTTGTGGTTCTCTGCCATCAGCTTTCCCAGCTCATACAAATGGGTAATGGTAGAGATTTGCCATTACGCCAGAAAAATGGTTGATACTATGCAGAGTGTTTTCTCTAATGTTCAGGGTTATTTATTGAAGCAGGAGATTACCAGGGCTGTACTACTTTTTTTCTTTTTTAATGACTAATCATGAATTAGATGGTGAAAAATTTGGCCAAGATGACTGCAGAAGATAAACAACCAGCTTGCATTTCACAGGTAGCACTGGTGCTCTGGGAAGTGGGGTAGATAATTTCAAGAAGATGAGGGACAGACCAGTAGCATTCAGTGTATTAGGAGTAAGGTAATTTGATAGAAATCTGAGTACTGGGGATACGGAAGTCATACAGATGAGGAGACAAAGGTTCAAATTTTTTGTTGTTTGGGGGAAAAAAGTCAAGTGGAAATGTGGTAATGACATACCCAGAAAGGCCACGGAGGGAAGCACAGCACTTGCAAAGCTTAGTTTTAGCAAGAACAAAAATGAAACACTCTTTAGCATGGCGTGGAAGTCTGAGCACTCAAGGTAAGGAGCGAGAGGTGCTGTGGCACAGTTTGGTTTTGAAGGACTCTGAAATGCTTGTTGAGAACCAGTGTCTCCAACGTAAATGTGAAGTTTTAGACATGGTAAGTGTCTGTCGGGGTTTTGTCGTGTTGTGATCAGGATGGGGGGCACATGAATCCTGTAACAGACATGGAACATTGGGTATCAACCCAAATAAAAGCAAGAGAGAGAGGACTTGGATGAGGAGTGCCTGCAGAAGGTTGGATGGGAGGAACGTTGTCGCTTGGCATAAGGCAGAAACCAGCGACCATAGCCAAGAGTATTCAGTCTGGTACAGTCAAAATCTGTTCTCCAAAGTTTCCTTAATTTTTTTTTTTTTTTTTTTTTT
>VWYO01016603.1:168530-179605 GCA_013400275.1 Rhadina sibilatrix | reverse complement strand
TTTTTTTTTTTTTTGCCTCTGCAAAACATGAAAAACGTGTAGAGTTCTTTATTTTTAGTCCTGTTTTGATAACAGGAAAAAAGAAGTAGTGCCTGATAAACTTAATGAATAATAGCAGCAAACACTAATCTCTCTCCACTCCTTCAGGCTTATTTTTAAACTCTCTTTTCAGTGTCCAATGGCTCTGTTAACTCATCATCAGACATTCAGCTGAGCTTCCTCAACATTGCTTTGCTTTTGGGATTTATTTTGTTGAAAAATCTGTAAGTCCAGCTTTGCCTTTCTAAGATAAATGCAAACTATATTTAGTGCTCACAGTGATTTCACCAGGACATCCTCATGTAGGTGCAACTGCACCACATGGGGAACCACAGCATTTTCATTTCCTTTTCAGAACTGAACTATCCAGGGTTGTCTCCTTTGCCTATAACCCCCTCTGTTTTATTTTGCAGAGTGAGGAAAATGCTATTTTAACAAAATGATCAGCTGCTGCTTTGTAAAATGGATTTTTGGGTACTAGAGTTGAAAATGACATCTTGAAGAATGGATGTTGCATCCATGTAACTTGAGGCACTGGAGGATAAAAAAAATCCTTCAGTTGTGTTTCGTTTTTTGAATAAGCTTTTTTAAGAATTTCATAATAGAAGAGTAAGAAATAGGATTTGAAAGGACTTTTAGAAGGATCTTCTCACAATTCCTGTGTCTTGAGACAGAATAAGCTGCAGTGAAACCTTTGCTGAGAGATACTTGTCTCACCTCTTCCACATAATTTCAAATTATTAAGCTATTCCTGTGTAACCTGTGCTAATGCTTTTGATAATCAGGAGGTTTTTAAGTGAATGTGGTTAGCTGAACAAAAGAACTTTAAATTTTATTAGGGGCAGTACATTTTTATTTGCATATTCAATCCTTTTATTAAAAAATTCAACTTGCCTCACTTGGTCTGTATGTCTGCAGGCATGGAGGAAATAAGGGATTCTCAAAGCAGGCATACAGCCTGTAGGTGAATCAATGAAATTAATTTCCTTCACCTAATTTCTTCCAGCTCTCAGAAGGGAAAGTGATAAAAGTTAAAGATCTCTGAAGTTCTCTGTAGGCTACCTGAGGGTTATGGGCACTGAGATCAGCCCGGAAGATCCATCACGGTGTGATGGAAATGACTGCAAGCTGATGTTGGGATTTTGGGCTCCCTGCTCCATGCAGGATGTGCTGCAGCAGCAGTGAATTTTATTTTTACCTTTTGAACACCACAGTCGAGGAGCATCTCTTTGGGCACCTCCAAGATCTTGTGCATGAGTAGTAACATCACTCTTTTCTGTAGCAGTGCCTCATGTTTGCCCTAATAAATAATTTTTTTTTCCCATTGAATCTCGGGATGAACCATCTCCTCTGAGTTCAAGGTGCTGTCCCTGCAAGGAAGTGTTGAGAACAACAGGCTATTGTTGCACTTGGGTGTGCATTGTCCTGGGCCCTGGGCGTCTGTATCCTGCCTCGCTCATTCCCAGCCGCTGGCTCCGGGCAGGCAGCCCCAATGTCAAGGAAACAGTGAAACTTTAATGGCTGCTGTCACCAGAAATGGTGTGGAGGGGCAGCAGCAGCTCTGCTGCTGAGGAGGGGGTTTGTAGAAGAGTACTGAGGTGGTTCTGTGGGTCTCGCTGGGGAGCTTTCTGCACCCTAAATAAAGAGGAGCAGGAGCAAGCGCGCAAAGCAAGCTTTGGAAGCATCCCAGGAGGCAGTGGCATGGCATGCTGAGCTGGAGTGGAAGTGAGCGTTTTGGAGAGGTGGAAGTTGTTCAGAAAGGATCCTGGAACTGGCAGAAAAGGGGTTGTATTTAAGGAAAGATAGGGGAGGGGAATTGATGGGGAAAAAAAAACTTTAGGAGGTAAACCTGGGATAGGGTATGGACTAGAAAGGGGCTATTTGCAATAGTATTCCAAGTGGGAGTGAGATAGGCTTGTATTTTACTGATGACAGTAAAAGGAATGTTGTAAGAATCAAGAGACAGGAAGATAGAAGTCCAGACAAAGGTTTTAGCTGTGTGCAAATAGATAAGAAAGACTTTCTTTGAGAGAAGTTACTCTGAAAGATCTGCGAACACTTGAATGTAATTCATTATTTATTGATTTTAAAGATTTTTTGTTGTTGTTGTTACATTTCCCTATTGCAAAAAGGGTGATGATGGGCTTCTGGTTTGGTTCTTCTGGTTTTTTAGCAGAATTGTCTTGATTTTTAATTCTAGTTCTTTCCTCATGCTGCAGCAAAGTTGGGAATGCAACCCACAGGGAATGGCTGGCCTCTCTTTAAGGAGTCGAAGCACCACAGCGTTGCTGGCTTCTAAAAGGACTTAGTAAAGAAAAGTAGGGCGGGTGGAATTAAAGAGAGGGAAAAAAAAGGAAATTAAAAGAAAAGGGAAGGCAAATCATCAGAGATATGTTGATAGCGTGAGAAAGGTGTTACACGAGGTCTTTCTTTAAGTGGATAAATATTTAAGCATTATTTATATATTTAAGAATTTAAGAATTATTTCAGAATTACTAGAGAGAAAGGGGTAAAGCTGTTATGGATGTATCAAAGCAGCAAAAGCAAGGGGGATTGACTAACTTGGGCCATTCAGAATGGATTGACTCCATTTCAAGTTGAGGCAAAAGCTTAGGAGGGCTTTGGGTCTGCTAATACTGTGCAGATTTCTTTTGATGGCCGGGGCAATGGAGAACATGAATTGCAGTCTTGTAGGTGATAAGTGATTACAGTTCTGAATCTGTGTTTAGTTGGCACTGACCACGGTTACTAGGATGTTTTATGCATGTCTGTATGGAGGCAGATACTGGACATTCTGTCATGTATAAAAGCATCCAGTTAAGCAGTGAAAATGAGCTTAGAGGCGTCTTTTGGTGTGATGATGCTGCAGGCAGTGAGGTTATTTCTTAAGGTCCTGTGCCTGTTTCACTTAAGAACTTTGAGATTATACTTCGGCTTTCATTTCCTGTGTAAAGCCCAAGGTTTTGCTGACTTTCTGTACTGACTTGGTTCTCACGTTGCTCACCTCACAGCCCGGAAGTCCAAAAAGTTGGGGAAATTGAAAGGGATGCACGAGGAGCAGCCCCAGCAGCGGCAGCAGCCACCCCCGCAGAGCCCCGAGGAAGGGACGACGTACATCGCGCCCGTGACCGAGCCCTCTGTCAACACTGCACTTGTCCCCCACATGTCTGCTATCTCACCAGCACTTACTCCCTCTCCTGTGAAGATCCTTGAAAGCATTGAGCCGGAGATCGTGTACGCAGGATACGACAGCTCGAAGCCGGACACAGCCGAGTACCTGCTCTCCACCTTAAACCGCCTGGCCGGCAAGCAGATGATTCAGGTGGTGAAGTGGGCAAAGATACTTCCAGGTAGGACCCCGAGCCATCTGCTGAGATGTCCACTTCACTGGTTCTTTTTAGCTCAAAAGCTAAAAAGAAGCTTTGTTTGCTTGACAAATTGCATCTTTAATCCGGGGGACTGTGCTGAGAAAACCGGCGATTGGGGGTGGGGGGTGTGAGATGAACCTCTGAGAGAAGATAGTTGGGTTTTTTTTTTCTTATTTTATGTAATTTCTTGTAATTTCGTATGTCTGTGATTGGTATTTAAAAAGCATTCGTTTTCAGTAGTAGCCTCTTAAGAAGAAAACGTGTTTTGCCACTGGAATGAAAAATTACGGTTTTACTTTTTCCGGAGTGGGAGTGTTGCTCTTGTTTGTGAATACTGGAAAAGTAGTAAGCAGTGTGTTTGGTAATGGTTTGACCAGCCCTTGTAGTTCATGGGTGTTTTCTGGTTTGATCTCTAGGATTTAGAAACTTGCCTCTCGAGGACCAAATTACTTTAATTCAGTATTCATGGATGTGTCTGTCATCGTTTGCCTTGAGTTGGAGGTCGTACAAACACACAAACAGCCAGTTCCTCTATTTTGCTCCAGACCTGATCTTCGATGAGTAAGTATTCCTTAATGGCCCTTTTCAGTGCAGGCTGGAAGGATTGCTGTCTTTATTTGGTTTCTCAGGCATACTTGCAGTCTAAGAAAATTTCAGCTAATTCTGGCTTAAAAAGCCGCTGAAGTTTTAATTTTTTTCAGTGACTCACATTTCAGTTGCCAAAGCTTTGACTACTGCCGTCCACTTCTCCTTATGTATGGGGATGTGTTCTCAAACTGGGACCATCCCACTGGTTTGAAATGTGACTGATGCACAACCACGATTTATAGAAAAAGAACATTTTTTGGTATCTACTGGAGCTCGGAAAAATATCCAACTTCTAGGAAATGTGAATGTTTAAATTACTGGGGTTTTTCAGAGCAGTCATATAATGGTGCTTTTGTTAACAATATACAGCTGTTCAATGTGTTTTCTTGACAGTCTTAATTACCCTTCTTTGCGACCGTGAAAGAAGCCAAAATGTTTTTTCAGTAATGAAACATAACTTCTTTTATGATGCATTCAGACAAAAAGAAGGATCAACCATTCCGTCTGTGTTCCTTCATATTTTATGTTTGTATGTGTTTAGTGCTTTGCTTTTGATGACTATAATTTAATTTCTGTTCCGTTCTCCTAGTGTTTATTACAAGAGAGTAAAGTCAGAAATCTAAGTGAATGCACAGGCAGTCAAACGGGGCTTGCATCATTTGCTTATCCCAGAAGGTTGGGGTTTTATTCTAGAGGTAAAAAGACATAATCAATAGGATATGGGTGCACTTGGAGGGGGGAAAAAAACAGTAAAAGAATGAACAAAAAAAAAATAACTTACCAGTTAATCTCCTGATGCATTCTGAAATCTTTTTCTTGGAAAAGATGCTTTGTCACCATCCACCCTAATAGTCTGACTTTGATTTAGGAATCCCTAAATAATTAATGAGTATGAGATGGGTCCCAAAGCAGTGAGCAATATCAAATAAGAATTGTTTGGTTTGTTTTTGGTTGTGGGTTTTGTTTGTTTGTTTGTTTGTTTGTTTTAAGAGGAGGAACTGGTGATTTACTGCATGTGGCCAAAAATGTAGTGTCAGCCATTTTCGTTGTTGAAAGCACCTCCATTATGACTTGAACATTAGAGAATTGTCACAGGGGGGAAAAAAAAAAAAGGGTATCTGTAGCTAGAGCTAAGTGAAAATGTGAACTTTGAAGAGTTTAGTTCTCCTGGGGGAATGTGGACTAAAAGTTCAAACACGAAAGCAGCTTTCCCTCATCTTGAGAAAGTCAGTCAGGGGGTCAGAATTTATTGGACAGAGAAATCAATCCTGCTTGCAAATAAAAGTGTGTGCATTGCTTGCTCTTCTTATACTGCAGCTTAGAAGCAACTTGGAGAATTTGAGATCAATTGCAAGCTTTATGCTGCCAGCCTTGAAGATAGGTGCCAGTAGAATTATACTGAGATTGAGGTAGGGATCCAGTTGGAAAGAGGAGCGCAAAACTGAAACATCCCAAACCAGATATGTGATTGAGATAGTGGTCTGGTCTCCTGTGTGTTTGGCAGTATACTCATTGCAGAGAGAAGGCAATTGCTTATAAATAGAGAAAAAAAAATGCTAGGAGATGTGAGGGGAGGACAGGGTCTTTTGAAGCAGGTAATCAGGGCAAGAAATTTCCTTGGAGGTAAGAGAGTAGGACATTCGGTGTTCCCTCTGAAACAGTAACGGGCACATTTCTGGAATGGGAAGGGTTTTTGTTGTATTTCATACTCACTGGGCATCATGGCAGGCACTTGTTCCCAGTTTCTCACATTGCCACTCAGGATGGTGGTAGAAACTGCATTTGGAATCTGAGTTTAGGGCTCTCTGGCAAAGTAAAGTTGTTGAGAAACTGCAGAGAGCCAGTGGAGGGTGGCCGAGGTGGTCAGGGCTGATTGGGACAGTGAGGGACCTGATGGAGCAGTGTGGATTCAATTGCACCCTTCATCTTCCTCTTGAGTTGTAGAAGAGATGCAGTCTGGCTCTCTGTGGAGATGCTCAGGGGGTTAGAATGAGAGTTTGTGATCCCAAGTTTGGAACAGCACACTGCCTCCTGGGCAGCAGGAGAAGACATTTATGAAGGAGATGGTGAATCAGCCGAGCAGGTGCCCAGGGAGACCTTGGAGTCTGGGTCCCAGATGATGTCCCAGCCTTCACTGGGCAGAGCCCCAAGCAGCCTGCTCCAATGTCAAAATTAGCTCTGCAGGGAACAGGGGGTTGGACTTGAGACCTCCAGAGGTCCCTCCCGAGCTACTGTTTTGTGATTCTAAGTTAAGAGATGCAGTGCTTTTCCCAATTTTGAAGTAAGGCCAGAGATTAGTTACTAGAGTTGTACACTGCAGTTCAGTGTAGAAACCGTTCCCATAATACAAAATACAGTATGTATTCCTGTTCATGAAGTGCTTTGAAGCTTTGCTCTGAAATTGCTGAAGGCTGGTCTTGCCTTTACTTTTTGAGTACCATGAACTTGGAAATGTTCTGTGTAATTATAAGCACTGGCCTTTGCTTCTTTGCCACAGGGTTTATTAGACCTCCCTGAGGTTTACTTGGTGAAACTTTGAGTGGTTTACTGCCCTTGGCATTTTAGGACATTTATTAATTGATGCAGAATGAAAGGGGGTGCTTTACAATGCCTTTCCTTCTACTAGTTTGAGAGAGTTACATTTCTGTTATCACCTGGCCAAGATTTTCTTGGTATTTCTTCATATTGTGTCTGGACAGGTCATTTCCCGTTTCTATACAAGAAAAAAGAAGAAATGCCCTTGACCAGGCCCTTGGTGCCCCAGAGGGTTCAGCATTTTCTTCAATGAACAGTTAAAAAGGAGTGAAAGTAGAGGTTGGCATTAGTGGAATTATGTGGCTTTGTTTTACATTAAATGAATTTTCCGTTTACTCTTAACTACTGTGAATAAAAGGAAGTTGTAATGTTTCTGGAGGGCCATGATATATGATCTTGTTTTCTTTCTTGTTCTGAAGGCCTGTAAACAAGGCCAATAACAAATGAGGATCCGTGTTGTTAATAGCTGTTAGATGGAACTTTGATTGTATAAATACAGTGCAGAGTGCCTCCCTACTCATATGTGGTTTGATTTCCTGTTAGGCCTGTGGAAGACTGGAAATATTTGTCTGCCTTCATTTAGTCATGCCACCTATCTAATTAAGTGTACTGTTGGTCTTTACGGTTCAGGCATATGTTCCATTGATTTAATTTGGCTTAACTGAACAAACACACAGATTTTAACTGAGGGATAAGAAAATGGCTGCTCAGCCTGCTACAGAAATGCCTGGAAAACAGCTTGAGAAGAGGCACAAAAGAGAGTGTTTTATGTCACCTTTGTGTAAGCTATGGCATGGACAGCTTTTTAATCCATTCCTTTTGTAACATGGTAGCTGTGATCAAAACTAATATTCTGCAGATAGAGCTTTGATTTTAATCCACAGTAAAGTCTTCGGAAGACTGTTACAGACATGACACCACGTAATTCCAGTGGAGGGTAAATACTCTTAAGGAATGAATGGCTGCTGCATATGGGATAACACTCAAAAGGTGGTGTAGTTATGTATGTAGGCTGTGCAAACTCAAGTTCAAGAAGTTGTCAAATTCCAAAATTAAGGTGGTCTGCGAAATCCTAGTTTAAGCCCTTTGGGTACATGCTTTGAAGACTGTATCCTTAACAAAACCCTTAAGTTATGCTATCCCCTAATATTTTTCCCACGTGACTCCTTTGATCAGGTTGGATAAGATGTAAGGATTATGTAGTGGGAGACTTGGAGGTTTTTCTTCATCTGTTGTCATTGAGGAAGCCTTACCTTGAATGGATCTAGGGGATTTGGGAGAACAGAGTTATTAATGGGGAAGATTTTCTTAAGACATGGCAGAATACTGTCCCTAATTCAAACCCTAAGCTCTGAGACTTTTACTTTTCAGGTTCCTACTGCAAAAGTAACAGAAATCCTGCAAGAAAAAAAAAAAAAAGAAAAAAAAGAAAAAGAAAAAGACAAAAAAAACCACCAGTCTAACTCAAGGGAGGGAGAAAATTTCTTTTTAAGATTTAACCAAAGACTTACTAAAATTTTCTAATCTAACTCAACCTGAGGCAGGCACATGTGTGGATAATCTAAGTCCAGAGCACTAAATGGGTAAAATCATACACAATTGAAAGTGGAAAACCAAGCAGTGCTGGCTGGAATGGGTGCAAGAACAAAGCAAGCTATGTACAAAACCCCATGGTTTCTAACACCAGCTTATTTTCAGGGATTCTGGCTGAAGCTCTGCAAAATACTCTTTACTCCAGGGAGCAGCCTTAAACAGGATTTCTAAGACGTGGTTCTGGAAGGTAGGGCAGTTAGTTGCAACTTCCATGGCCCTTTCCCTTACTGGATGAGTTAATCATAGAACTAATGGCTGAAATTACTTTTTCCCTGGCTGTGCCCTTTCGAGGGAAAAGTCAAAAAAATTTTTGAAAAGAGGTATTGTAGGTAGTGTCTACAAGAAGTGGGCCCAGCCTTTCAGAAGTAGGAGTTTCTGTCTTTGCAGTGCAGAAGTCAGATGCCTAAATTCCAGAGAAAGGCAAGGGATGCTCCTTTTTGCTCAGGTTTTAACGGGCTCAGGCACTGCTGTCCCGCCGGCTACTGGTGACAACATCCCAGGTATCTGCTTCCACCCATCCATTAAGTCAGGGCATTGGCTGGCAACCTTTCAGAGGCTCAGGAAGGAATAAAAAGCATTTACAAGTGCAGCACTGCCAACAGAAACCCAGCAGGAGCCAAGGCACGGAATGGCAGGGATCCTCACTCACACAACGTGGGAAAGCAGTGGGAGCGGTGGGACAGGGGCTGCCTTTGGGGCCATGGCTCGTGCTCCCAGCACATCTCCTCCTCCCAGCTGGAAGCCAGAAACTGCATCCCTCATGGCAAGCTGTACTGCTTGTCCATCCCTTCCCCTAAGGAAGGTGCATGGTGGCTTCTTGTTTCTCCTTAAGGCAAAACCACAGCTCGATGGCATTGGTGATGAATATTAAAACTCAAGCCATGCTCCTCCTCTGTGTAATGGTTTGTGCTGGCATAAAAGCCCCAGAGAGGTGGCCCAACCCTGGAATTCCCCCACAGGTCTTGATTTATTTTTTTGCTTTTAGGTTTAACGTGGCCTCTCTGTAGATTTCTGAATCTGCAGGGACTTTTGAAAAGACTGAAGATTTCAAAATCATTTCCTATTTTGAGCAAACCTAGCCAAATTACCTTATTTACCATTCCAGCCTTACCTGGCTGTAAAATAGCAGTGATGTGGGATACTGAGAGAGTTCAGTGATGCTGAGACACACTGTGTGTGGAGACTCTTTAGTACCTTAAAGTACAGCATCAATATTTCAGCAGCATTTTGCAAATCCACTGCATGACTAATGTGCTGTGTGTTTTCTTGCTCCTTTGATTTTTCTCAGTTTATCATCTGCGGCAGAAAGAATAAATCAGAGGTGCAGAAGTGTGCAGGTTCTGAATCTCCCAGCCATTGCACTTCATGCTGCCATTGGGGTTTTTTTACCCTAGTCAAGGACTTGGGGGTTTGCCTAGGGAAAACCAGCACTTGGCATTGCATGAGGTACCCAAAATTATTGAACTCAAAAAACTGGGGCCAGCTTTCACAACCATTGGGATCAGTTACGTCGTTTTTCCATCTCTGAAATTACTGTATTAGATCATATGCAGCTCAGTCCTTACAGCAAAAAAAACCACTTCAGTGGAGATTGGACTTAACTTAATATTATGTACAAAACAGTAAGAGCAGACTATACTGATGGATATATGTTTATTTTTAATTTTTTTTAACAAATACGTGCTATGTCTGTAATTAACAAAGTTTACTAATTGATATAAACAGGTCTTTTAAAGCATAAGATTTTGCTTCCAGTAAAATAAAAATGGAGTGTTGCAAGCATCTCTCATGCTATGCCTTTGGTGATTGCCCCAAGTGTGAAGTTTTTAAATTTAGAAGGATTCAGAGGCTGATGTTGGCAATAGATGAACAATAGAGAATGCATTTTTTCAAATGAGACAGTTGAGGTAGAGCAAGTGAGGTAGAGAGGGACAGGAAAAACAGCTTCAGCACAAGGGGATTTCTAGGAAGTTTCTGTGCCAGTGTTGTCACAGGATGTGGATGGGCAGAGGATTTTGTAGCATTGAGGAAAGCAGTAAAATTAAATTAAGCATTAATGATGCAGCCCAACTGGAACAGCTAAGATTGTACTAAAAATCTGCATTTAGTTATTATGTACATTTTCTTAGTAACTCACATTTTCACTACGTTCCTAAACCCCCTCATAAGATGCCTGTGGAAGCTGGGACCATTAGGATTTGGTGTTGCATAAGGCAGTGCAAGGATGCAGCAGCCTCTCTGTGCCCTTTCAGTGCTGAAGCCTGTGAGTCTTCCTGGTGTTCTGATTTCTATGGTAACAGCAGGAAGATAAACGTAATAAAATAAGATGAATGTTTTAAAACACCTTTTTTTTAAAAAAAAAAAAAAGAAAATATTTATTTAGCCTCATATATCTCAGGGCTTAGGGGGGATAATTAGTTAGATCATCTGTGAATGGTGATAAAGCCAAAAAGAAACTTCACTTATTATTTAAATGATTACTTTTCCGCTTTTACGTTTGGCAGGATGATGGCTGTTAACCCTTTTGTCTTCCCTTGCAATCTGTTAATCCTCCAGTTTCTAAATTTAGGTACATTTTTGTAATCTCTGTCATCTGGCAGTCTCCAAATCCCTCGTTTTTAATTATTATTGCCACAACCAGAGTTGATAAGAGTTGCCAGTGTTCATTTTTTGCTGATAAACCGTGTGTGCAGTCGCTGGTCTTGTTAAAAGGTCAGCAAGTGCTCTTTGGTGATCCTCCCTGCGTGGTTTTTGCTTGCCTGTATTATTTTGGTGAGGAATACTGAATTCATGGTAAGTGGGAAGTGAGCATCTTCACCAGTGAATTTTTTATATACATTGTTACTGCTATTTACTTTTTCATGAAGTGCGGCTCAGCTCCCATCCAGAGAGGTACATAAAGGGATTTTGTTACATACCCACCCCATATCAGTGCAGACAAAAAAAAAAAAA
>VWYO01016603.1:144230-168519 GCA_013400275.1 Rhadina sibilatrix | reverse complement strand
AAAAAAAAAAAAGAAATTTTGGAAAGCTGCTGTCATATCTGTGCCTAATAGATGTAACAAGCTAGATTCTCCAAGTCTTTATTTTAGGCTTGTTTTCTTTGTAAACAGGTCATTGGTTGGGCAAAGCAATAAATTTGGTTTCTTTGCATAAATTTCTAAAGGCTCTGCCTTTCAACACCTCTGTCTCTGAAAACTTCTTAAATCTCAGAAGTGTTTTGCTTCAAACTGTGAAGCTGTAAAGGAAAAGAGGAGATACAGTGGTTTTAAGGAGATCTGTAAGAATGGGGAAATGTCAGAAACTGTCCCTCTAGCACAGATTACTGTCCTTGCAATTGGCCAGAGAAAGTTTAAGATCAGGACAAGGAGCTTCTTCATTTGCCCATTCTAGCAATTACTTAGGTACTTTCTGAATGTGAGATTGCATTTGGACAATTGTGCCTAATAACCCTTCTGTGTCTTTCTCTGAGAATTTGCCTATTACCTCTTTGAATACGTTTATAATCCCGGTATCTAAAATGTTCCGTGGCAGTTGCTTCTGCAATTTAATTATGCATATTTGTTTGTTGGAGATGTTTCTAAAGCAGGTGGCTGATAATTTAATGAAGTGCCACTTCATTCCTGCGTTTGCAGTAATAGTGGATATAATCCTTCTCATCCCATGCATGCCATTTATCACTTAGGTCTCCATCAAGTCCCGTTGTTTCTTTTGTGAGCTGAAGAACCAGTGAGTCAATTTGACCTCCCCTTGTGTATCAGTTGTCTGCTATCTCTGGCCATCCTCAACTCCTCCTCTCATGCTTTGTATTAATTTTGGAAGGAGACTGGACTGACACGCTGGTTTCAGAGCACAATGGATGCAGCAGCAAAATTACAATTTCTGTCTTGCTCTCTTCTTTCACATTTTTGCTTTTTTTGATGAACACTGAACAAGCATTTTCAAAAGGCAGCAGCCCACAAAACCTGTCCCACGTTACACCTGGGACTCTTTATTGTGTGATGTTTGTTAATCCAGTTATTTAGTATGTATGCTGGGAGATGATTATGCTGTGTGCGTTGTCCAATCAGTGATTTTCACCTTCCATTTTGTCAGCCAGCCACACAGACTTGCAGGATTTTTCAGCAGTCTTTCACAGGCAGCTCTTGATTCCATCGTCTGGAGGCATCAGCGAGCTCTGTCACCTCCAGAGGTCTGGTTTTTCTCACATGATGTATGAGCACAGTTCTCAGCCCAGGCCCCAGCGTGGAGCTCCGTGAGACTTCCCTGGTAACCTCCGTTACTTGTGAGAGATGTCCATTTGTTACTACCCTTGGTCTCCTATTTTTAAGCTGCTAATAATCCACGAAGAGATGACCTCCTTATCCCTGAGCTCTCTTTAAGAGCTTTCAGATCTTCTTAATAGTTTTAAAATCCAACCCTGCCGTGATTGCATCCTCCCATACCTCCTGATGCAAGGCAGTGTGCAGGTCCTAGACCAGTAATTACCCACGCTGGCACGCTGACAGAATTTATTAGGGCCCATACCCAAGCTGCATGCCCCAGTTTCCTTTGTGTGCAAACCAGGGCAGGGGAGAGGAGGAGGAGGAGGAGGAGAGGGTTGGTGTTTGCTTAGGTCTCACCCCATATGGCTGTGGGATGCAGCTAGACCTGGCATGTGCAAAGCATTTCCGTCGTGCAGACGTCGCCTGGATCCACCAGAACAGCGCCGTGCTATCGCCGGAGTGCCCTGACGGATTCGTGAGACGTGACCTCCCTCTGCCAGAGCTGTGCTGACTTCCTTCCCTTTCAGCGTGTTTGTTTATCACTTCATGCTCCTCCTCGAGTGGGTTTGCTCGATACAGAGCTGGAGCTGACTAGCCTGTGGTCTCTCTAGTGCTCCCTTCCCACCCTCAGACCTGCTTTAAGAAATCAGTCACGTTTGTCGCCTTCCGTGACTTTTATAAGGGCAATTTAAGCAATAAGCTGCACAGCACAGTTAGTAGTTCAGCAATTCCGTATTTAAGTTGCTTTACAGCTTGTGGATGGATGCCATCTGGTCTTGGTGATTTATTACTATTCATTTTACTGTATTTTTTTTTTTTTTCTTTATGAACCCTCTTCCACTCGCACTCGAATCTGAAACTATTTCTCGCACTTGCTTGCTGAAAAGAGAGAGTGGTGCAAAGCCTTACTGGGCTCCTCTACTGAGAGCTCTGGTGCAAAGATCTTATTTAACTTTCCTGATCTTTCTCATATGCTTCATGTTCATCTTGCTCATCAGTTGGCCCAGCGGATGTTCTGGCAGATTTCCATCGTGTGATGGGTTCAAAAGGATTCGACTGTTAGGTTTTACGACTTTAGTATGAAGACTTGCCCAATGACTTTACTTTTAGCATAGACCATAATTATGCTCTCCTGTCTCAGCATGACTTTGGGACATCCTGAAGCATTTTGGGAGGGTTTCTTCTCACTTCTGTCAAGGTCTTAGAGCAGAGGTTTGTTCCTTGCAGATGTCCGAATGTGGTGCTGCTTTAATCTCCCTGCACATCGATGAGCTGTTGTCTGGCATCTCCAAATGCCTTTCACATGCACGGTGCATTTGCTTCTGCTGCTTCCCCTGTAGAGTTAAATATGAGTGAAAGAAAAATTAGGAAGTCGTTTTTCTAAACTGGCATGAGAGGAAGACGTGCCTCTGTTGACTTCCAGAAAATGCCAGGCTTTGCGTGACAGCATGAGCAAAGTCTTAATTTTTGAGGCATTGTTGGCATAAAAGGAGAATTGCTGCTGCATGTGGGATATAGCAGTAATTTTGTTGATGAACCACTGCAAGTGACAGTGAGCCCTGGCAGAATGGATGTATAAAACAATACCTAATGGGCACCTTTTCTGGCTCTCAGTACCTTTCTCTGATGAACTTTGAAATGGGGTATTTATTGCCATGTGTACATTATCTTCACTTATTATTGAATGTGTTTTGAAAAAGCATTTTGGTAAAGGCATAATTATGTATTTTCTCATTTAAAACTGTGATTTGTCTCTTTTGAAATGCAAATGCAAACCAAAAGAGAGTATTTGGTATCAGCATTCTGCTAAGTGCATAATTAACTGTTAATACCAGCATATACTTGGGGTTTTTTGCTACTGATGTGCTTGGGATTTTAGGGTTGCATAACTGGGTGATTATTAAGTTGGATTTTATCACAAGTTCTCGGTTAGTGATTGAGAGCTGAAACTCTCCTTTGGCAATCATTATCCGTGGGCTGTTGCCAGTTCCTTTGTTGATAGGCATATAACAGGAGGACACTTGGCTGGAGCTTTTAAAGCAGCTCGAAATTTCTTAGTATCACTTATCCAGGATGGTATTCTCCAGGGTCACCATGACGATTTCCTAGTAGAGAAAACTAATTTTCAGACTTGACTTCTGTAAGTTCAGTTTAAATTTGCCAAGTTGAATTTAAAAATTGCCAATTGCCTGGGTGGCTAAAGGCTGCAAAATGGCAGCTTTAGGTCTGTGGATCTGTTTTAATGTGAAGTTATCTTCCTTGTCTGATTATCAGTGTTCACACTGGTGGTCCTGGGTCCAGTCACTGTTTTTTTGTCCTGGATTTGGCAGTGCCCAAACTGGCCATTGGTGCAAAGTAGCAGGCATTTTTGCCTTCCTGGAAGGAATTGACTCTAAAGCTTTGCTTTAGGAGTTGAAAGCAAAGTGTTGAAGTGAGGATGTTTTGTCTCTTTCTGCTGTGGCTTGCAGACTAAGCAGAGATTAGAAAGTGCTGAATAAAAAATAAGTACTGAATCATAAGTCACAATTGAATTTTGCCTGAATCCTGCTTGGATTTTGGCTTGGGTTTTGATCAGTGTGTTAACTTAATGAGGCTGCTCCAGTACGGGTGACTCTGGTGGCATTTTTAAAGACTTCAAGATGGGACACAGGTATCTGGGTGCAGTCCATTGAGCAGAGGGATGCTCAGTGTTTCCTGCCCCTGTGCATGGAAGAATTGGTTCAGGTAGTGGCATTCTGTCACCACAGTTGGAGCTGTTAGAGTGGAATGCTCCCTCAAGAGACAGTTGAGTGTTGTGACAATAATATGTTTATTTTTTTTCTTTCCCCAAGAACCTCAAAACTTCTTCCAGTCAATAAAACCTCCCAAAAAAGGCAGGGAAAATAATTCAGGCCAAGGGCTTTTTATGATTAGATGGTTTGAGCCACTGAGCAAGGGCTTCTGTAATCCCATGGTCTGGTCTTTTTCCCTCTTTATCCCCAGTATCTGTGCCTTGCCCTCAAGGTGTCTGGTGATGTTTTTACTCCTCTCTCTGTCAAGTTCAAACTGACTTCTTTTGGCATGAGGGAAGGCATGCCTTGTTTTTGGAGGCTTCCAAACAGGTTTTGACTTTCAGGCCTTTGCCAGGTTTTCTTGTTGGGCTGCATTTGTTGGATTGGTTGTTTGCTTTGGTTTTATTACAGTGTAAAATGCTTTCTGAAGGTCCCTGAAATCAGTTTAATTGGTGGGCAACCTTCAAATGGATACAGGTTTTAGTCTAGCAAGGGAAAGACTCTTGGTTATGAAATAAGAAATGTTTGTTACAGAGGTAAAAAGCGTGAAATCAGAACACACAAAAACTATCTTTGACATCAGAGTTTTGCTACAAATATTTCCTGGCCTTTTCCTAAGTCTTTTCTGGGCCGCAGAGGCCTGGGGACTAACTTAGGTGCATTTTTGTTCCTCTGAGGTGCTGTGAAAGGGGATGACTTGGCCAGTTTTTTCCTTGGGATTATCAGCAAGTCACTTAAGTCCTGATGAAACCTCAACACACCCACCACAGCTTTCCCTTCATTCACTTTCCTGTCTAATTCAGGAAGATGCCTCGTGCCGCAGCTTTGAATAGTACCCATGAGAAAGTAAATAAAACGTGGTATCAGGTTTGGTTTGGGGCTGAGTTTCTCCTGTCAGTGAGTGTTTCTTGCTGCGTGGGTTCCTCTTTTTGGTTACGGTCAGTTGAGCTGCAGTTTCCATCTTCAGCGAGGAGATTTACGATACCAGGCTTTCTGATGACTTCATAAAGGGTGAGTTACTTACTCAAAACAAGCTGTTTCTATCCAGCCAGCCTGTGGTTTCACAGGTTTGGATGTGGCTGCCTGCTTTCTGTGGAGATCATGTAAGGGTACGGTGAGATACATGACTGGGATTCAGGATGCCTTCTCTTAAAGGGTTTCCTCAAGCCATCCCTGCTCTCCCAGGGTCACTGGTCAAATCCTACATGTCTGTTGTAGCTGGGTGGCTCCAGTGGGAATTGGGCAGAGCAGTGGAGATGGCAGGTGGCAGTGGTGGGAATGGCTGGTGGCAGGAATGGGGATGGTTGGTGGCAGGGAATGGCTGGTGGCAGGAATGGGGATGGTTGGTGGCCATGGTGGGAATGGCTGGTGGCCGTGGTGGGAATGGCTGGTGGCCGTGGTGGGAATGGCTGGTGGCAGTGGTGGGAATGGCTGGTGNGCTGGTGGCAGCGTTGGGAATGGCTGGTGGCAGGAGTGGGAATGGCAGGTGGCAGTGGTGGGAATGTCTGGTGGCAGTGGTGGGAATGGCTGGTGGTAGTGGTGGGAATGGCAGGTGGCAGCGTTGGGAATGGCTGGTGGCAGGAGTGGGAATGGCTGGTGGCAGCATTGGGAAGGGTTGGACAGCCTGCCCATCCACAGGGCTGCAGGAAAGGTCAGACAAAATGTGAGCTGGGCATTACTTTAAGCCTGTAAGGAGACACTTGGGGAAGTTAAGATGGATTAACTTCAGGTGTAAAGTTTAAAGCGCATTATTATGAAGGAGGATTAAGCTAAAGTGAGCTAATGACACCACTTCTGAATGCCTCTCCAAACAGCGGATTCAGAGCTTTGGCTCCACGCCTTTTGTTACTTAAATGTACTTACCTTCCTAAATGTCCCCATAAAGAATCATGCCCTTAAACTCCAGATCTTCATATCCTCTGTTTTTCATGTTGAGAGGTTCAAATGCTGTGTCACAGGTTGGTTGGGATTTCCCTTTTTCAGTCCCCTTTTTTTTAAATTTTTTTTTTAATTTTTTTTAGCATAAAAGGTTGTTTTAATTTTTCCTTGTGATGGTAAAGGCATTTGTGATGGCTTGATGGCATTTATTCTTAGCTACTGTGTTTGGTGAGGAAAAAAAATAACTTTGTTCATGTTATGCTGACATGCCTTAATTTCTCCGTGCCTCTTGGCTTTTATCATATTTCTGTTGCTTTATTTTGTTGCTGCTCTCAAGGTATTTGGATATCTGTGATGTCAGCATCTGAATTTTTCAAAAGCTTTGCACCCTCTTACTCTACACAGTGTGGGGTCGAAAACCAAACACAAAGTTGAATACTGTAAACTCCCACAAAATGCTTATCTTTCATTAAACAGAGTCATGAATTAACCAGCATAATATTTAGTTGGTAATATTTTGTGAATAAGTAATAAATCAACTTAATTGATTTTTCAGGTGGCAGACTGATTTGAAATAATTTGTATGCTGTATATTGAACAAATCACTTAGTAACTCATTCTGTGCATAATTTTATCTCATTACAAACAATGCCATCAGGTTTTCCTTGAGGGTAAGCCTAGAGATCAATATTTGTAAATAGATAAAAGGATGAATATTTAAAAGACAGAAAGAAATAACTAACCCAAAAAACCCTGACTATAACTGAAATTCTTCTATTTAGGCAGTCATATATAAGCAAAACAAGTCCAAAGTAAAACAAAAGGCAGAAAAATTTGGATGTGAGAAAAAGTGCAATGCACCATAAAAAGATCAAGTTTTTGAGTCAACACTTTTACAGTTAACTTGCACAGAGAGTGTTTTGCCACCAAAAACAAAAAACAAAAAACCAAATAAAAAAACCAAAAAAACCCCCAAAAAAACCCATAAGAAACCTGAGATGAAACTTTTTTTTTTTTTTTTTTTTTTTTTTTTTTGTTATGTGGCTTGTGGTATCTGATGAAAAATCTGTCACTTCTCTCTGTAGAGGTCAGACACAGACAGGGATGATGGCAGTGGCTTTGTATTCTGAGGCTGGAGGAAACAAACCTTGGTGTCCTGCAAAAGTAATGATGGATGTCATAGATGGCTCTGACTTTGAGTGCTGCTGTCTCTGGCCATCTGAGATACACTTTAACATGCAGAATTTAAAGTACAAATGTCCTTTATTAATCATTCACCTTTGGACTTCAGTGTGTATCCCTCAGAGCCTCCTGGGAGCAGTCTGTGATGCATAATAAAAACTAATATGTATGGCATTACTCCTACTATTAAATTTAATTTAAAAAAAAAAAAAAAAAGCTGGAAGTTCTTAGTCTCAAGAAAAGAGGGTGGAGCAGGGGAAAAGTGCAGAGCCCATCTAACAATGGGGAGTCTGCTTTATTAGTATTAAGAAGGAAAATGAAATTGCTCTGGCAGTAGTGCAATAAAACACCAGGAAGATTATGTCAGTCTTTGTTTGCACACAGTATGATTCTTCTCTTTCACCAGCCAATTTGTATATTTGAAAAAGCAGTTGCTTGGTTAAAATAATGAGCTGAACTTCATCCAATTCCCCAGTTGTATGAAAAAATGTTAGAAGAAATACAGACAATTGGTTTTGAGCAACTAAAAGAAAGAGGAGTAGTGGTCACTGGACAATTATAGGACCTTGTCTACATACCTGCATACACACACAGACTTATATCACAGTTTCTGCTGAGACAGGCAATTCTCAATGACTCTTTGCTGTAGCTGTTGTGGTCTCAAATGGAAGCTTCAGAAATTTAGCAAAATTCTAACTAATTCTACGTGAAACTTAAGCAGGATGGGTTAGCCTAGGATTACTTCAGAGAAGAGAGAGAAGGTCTGAAGTTAAATTTATGAAAAGATATATTTAAAGGAAAAGAAATGGTATCTGGATACAAGTCATGTATCCCAATTATTTTATGATTCAACAGGCAGAATTCTGTGTTAATGAATGAGTTCCTTGTTTTATATACTCCATTATTCCAGTTTATTTGAGAGAAAAAAACAACCCACATGATTTTTGAATATTTCAGTGTTTGAACAGGAGATGTCAACTGGCGGGGGAGTGTATCCTCTAGAGCAGGCATTCAGTGGGTGTAGGTTCCCCTGCTGCACCAGCTCTGACCTCTCCAGCAGGCACCTTTCCATCAGCCAGGGCAGAGCTGAACCAACCCTGACGACTCAAACACTCTTCAAAATGTTTTTGCTGCTTCCCTAAATACTGTCAGTGGTAAAACTCCAGTCCCATTTGCTGCCCTTCCTTCCCTGCAGTTCTGCCAGGCAGCGAGGTGAGCTCAGGCAGGCACTGCAGGTGGTGTCTGGGAGTCCAGGGCATTCCTTTGGAAACCCTGGACGAGCAGAGAACTGTACAGGGGGGTTTGACACTTGTACAGGGGGGTCTGAGAAATGTACAGGGGGGTTGTAGACCCTGGCACAGAGCCCAGACAGGCAAGGGCCTCGATTACAGTCCATGGGAAAAGCCACCAACACTATGGCAGGAATTGCAAGCCCTCAAAGGTAATAGAAAGCAATAATATTTTCACATTAAGGGTTTTAGAATAGGAATGACCAGAGACAAGATGGAGGATTCTGGGCAGTGCCCTGGGGTCTTCTCCTTCTTCTTCGTCTCCATTTCATGCAGTGGTGATGACATAAAGTAGATTTAGAGTGAGAAACACCTGTTTAGTGTAAAGTTTAGATATTTGTTCACAATTGTAAATAATGAGCACGTAATTATCTGTATATAAGATGACGAGCTGTGGCAGGCAGTCAGTCGTCACCTGCTGCCCGTGCTGTCCAGACCCTGGCAGAGCTCAGAGAAAAAGTATTGTGATAAGATAAAATAAACAAGAAGAGCAGCCTTGAAAACAAACATCTAAAGGCTCTTCGTCATTTCTGCGGGCGGCTCGGGGCTTCCCTGAGGACAGAGGGCAAACACCACCCTAATCTCGGGCAGGCAGAGACCCCGAGAGTGGTGCAGGAGCAGGGGGGTGCCCAGGTGAGCCCCTGCAGGCTGTGCTGTCCCCTGCTGACGCCGTGGCTGTTGTTCCCCTGTCTCTGCAGGGAGCGGATGCGCCAGTCGGCGATGTTCGAGCTGTGCCAGGGCATGCACCAGATCAGCCTGCAGTTCGTCCGCCTGCAGCTCAGCTTCGAGGAGTACACCATCATGAAGGTGCTGCTGCTCTTAAGCACAGGTGAGTCGGGCCCGTGGTTCTGCAGCAAGGCTTGAAAATACCCCAGTTCACAAGGAGGTGCAGTGGTTTTCACCGGCTTGGCAAAAGAGCCGGATTCTTCCCAGCTGGGCTGCAGGAGTAAGCCTGGGTTTGTGCCTTGGGGTTTATCTGCAGCTGGCAAGGGAAGTGCCTCTGCAATTTGAGTGTGTCATGTGCATGACAGCAGGGACAGGAGTGGCCAGGCACAGGACTTTGCCCCTCCTTTCCATAGGAGGACCACGCCAACAGACATGCCAGGCAAGTGCCACAGCTGTAGGGGCTGAGGGGACATCCCTGCTCGACACTCAAAGCCACCAGGGTTTGGCTGATTTAACAGCACCTTCAGGATCAAAAGCTGTGCATTGCCTGTGCTGCAGAGCAGGTGATCTTGTAATGCCAAGTGACTTGAGAACAGAAAGCCCTTCTACAGGCTTCTGAAAGTTTAATAAATGACATTGTGTGTTTCCTTTTTCTCTTGGGCATCATGCTTTGAGTTTTAAGACACAAAATCACATCTTGGTGCTTGTTACAGCACTGTGTAGTAATTAGCAGATCTCTTGATCTTACCTTACTGAAAATACTGAAAACCTCCTGTCCCAGTGCAATTGTATAAATACACAGGCAGTTTGTACATTCCTTTTCCATCAGTAACAGCCTGTAAACCTGTAAGCAAATGTTATTCTGTGCAATCCTGCTCCTTTTTGTCAGGAGCAACTCGGTGACACCATGATGACAAGCCAGCTCTGTGGTTAAAGTACCTGCCTTTGAGGTGGGGGGACATGAAGCTGCAGTTCCTGTCAGGGCTGGAGGGGATTAGGAACCTCCTGGGGCTGTAAGTTTTTTGGGCTCGGCTGTCTCACTCCTTTCCCTCTTCCAACTTGAAGCTGTTCCAGCTTGCTGGGATTGGGAGAGACACCACTTTTTGGGGAGCCCTTTGTGTCCTGGCCTGCAGAGATTGACCCCAGGTCCCACTCCACCAAGGGCTGGAGATGGTCAGCCAGTGACCCTGGAACAGTGGGGAGGGGCTGTGCTGCAGGCTTGCCCTGAGGGGCAAATGGAATTATTTGAAGGTTGTCACTGCTGGTGTTTAAGAAGCAGCTTGACATGGATGTGCTCAGGGAGGGTTTGGCTTCCCAAATGTTCTTGAGACAGTGTCTGGATTGGAGATCTGCCTCTGCAGCACTTTAATCGGCCCTAAAGGGGAAGAATCTTTAGAAAAAGAACCTGAAGGCATTCTAAAAATGCAGCAAAATGTCTTTAAGCCAGGTATTTATTATTCTACCCTCTTGAGAGTGTAAACTAATGAGTTATTGCAAGAATCTGTTAGGTGAGATCAGTCTGGCCAATTAACTTCAGTGAGCTGGGTCTCTTTCAAGCACACACCACAGTCAGTAGAAAACCTGCTAAAAATAGATTGTTTTGGGAGAATCAGGATATTTACATTAGAGAGAGGAAAAAAATGAGAGCAAAATGGAAATGGAGGTGGTGATAAAACCCAGAAAGTGTCAAGTGAAGGGCAGCAAACCTGGTTTTGAGTGATTGCACCTTGGGTACAGTCTTATGACAGAAAACACCAGGTTTGTTTTCATTTAAATTCTTTTATTGAATCATGTGATGAGCAGAGTGCAAGTTATTCTGAAACTTTGATGGCGACCGCATCAAGGAAGTTTCACTCCATTTACATGTGGAAGAAACCACACATTACAACTCAGTTGTTTTCTTGCTTTCCACAGACCATAGATTCTGGGAGCTTGCCAAGAGTATTGCTGCATTTAATAAGTAAAATCAGAAACACTGGGCAAACCTCCAGAATTTCGTGTTTTGCTTGAGTTCTCTTTATTTGTGGTCTTTCTTTCTTCCTTAATAATCTGGCTGGGGTGATAGTGTAGTAATTTTCAGACAGAACAGTAAAATACATAGTAGTAGACAAAGAAAGAGTGACTCTAACAGTCTGTAAGCACTGGACAT
This sequence comes from Rhadina sibilatrix, assembly GCA_013400275.1. Taxonomy (NCBI): domain Eukaryota; kingdom Metazoa; phylum Chordata; class Aves; order Passeriformes; family Phylloscopidae; genus Rhadina; species Rhadina sibilatrix. The sequence continues at coordinate 157,324 of VWYO01016603.1, read as the reverse complement.
ATTAAAGGAGCTGTAAAGCCTGTGCATTTTGTGTGAGGGCCACAGCATGCTCTGAGGGCTTTACTTATCTTGATTGCTGCCTCTGTGTTCATTCACCTTGAACTGAGTTTGTAGATTTGTTCCAGACAGTTTCTTTTATCTGTCAGCTGACTCAGAGAGTTTGCATCTAGAATTTGAAAATTAAATGAACATATGGTATTTATAATATGATTGTGTAATATAAATATATAATATTTACCAAGCAGCAGGCAGGTTGGTGTGTCACCTTCTAGGCTTTTTCTAAAGGTTCTTCCTTCTGTCCCCTTCCAGCACTTGGTGCCCTCAAGTCCTTGTTGCTCTTGTGATACAGCTCCTCCTCATTCCCCATTGCTAAATTGCTCTGGTAGATACTGATGCTTTTTCTTAAAGCTTCTACTCTGGAGCCATTTAGGGCAGTTGTTACTTGCTTCTGATGTGATCTCACTGGGATAGGGGGCAGTTGAGAGGATTCAGAGGAGAAGGGAATATATGAACAAAACAATTTCTGTCAAGATGTTGAGTCAGGGTAAGCTAAATTGGAAGATCACTTTTTTTTTTCCCCTCACTGTTTAGTAGGTAACTTCCCATTTAGTTTAATCTGACATAGTTTTCTGGCTTGCTTAGGAAATAAACTCACTCCTGTACAGACCAGCATTTTATTTTCCTTTTATGGACTATGCTTGAGAGATACAGAGAAAAAAAAATTATGGTTCAGAAGTGTTCAACCAATTCAGATATTAAACCTCAGAATATTTTGAGCAATGTTGTTAATAACCTCTTCAGAGTTTTCCTAGGGATCTGATCCTAATAAGCCATCCCTGTTTGGGGCAGGACCTGCAGGAGTGCAAGGGTGTTTGCAGTCTGTAAAGAAACTGGGTATTTGCTTTTGTCATCAGCCTTGCTGATACCAGTCACAATAACAAGTATCAGAAAACTCTGCTTTTGACCCATTTATAGAGTGATGATGAAAACTTACCAGGAAACTAGAAATGCTTCTATCATCAGGCACTGGGTCAGGATGCCTGTCTGGAAAAGAGTCTTCTGTTCTGTGCAGAAAAAGAGCTCTGTTTTGTTCTAGATGCTATGCAGATGCTTGCTAACATTCAAAGAAATTTTAGATCTTACTTGATGGCATAAAAATGTGTCACTTGGTCTAGCATTTCTGCAGATAACAGCTGTGATTCTGTACCTTCTCCTCCTCTACCAAATGTGGGGAATCAGTCAAGAATGATAAATCACGTTTTCAGCTTCTAGCAAAATACCCTTGATCCATCTGCCTGGTTTTTATGTGGTTGGATTGTACTGAAAGCAGTTTGGACATGAGGTTAGCATGTGTGGTATTTCTGAGATGTTATCTTGTCTTCTGCCACAGCTTCTGCAATCACACATCTGGAGAGGATGCCTGAACTGCTTGGGAATCTGTGTGATGTTGTTGATCCCTCACCAATGTCTGTAAAATTATGGACTTTGCTTAAAGATTTCATTCCTTCATCCATTGACTGGTGTAACTGTTTAAGTATGCACATCAAAAGAATAAGCAATGCAGTTAATACTAATTTAAGACTGTCTTTTCAATGACAGTTCCCAAGGATGGTCTCAAAAGCCAAGCTGCATTTGAAGAAATGAGGGCAAATTACATTAAAGAACTAAAGAAGATGGTAACTAAATGTCCAAGTAACTCTGGGCAAAGCTGGCAGAGATTCTACCAACTGACTAAACTTCTTGACTCCATGCATGATGTAAGTATAACTCCTCAGGGAGTGCAGAAAAGTTAAGCAAAAAATCTCTCCATTAAGGTGAACAAATAGTCTTTAATTGTGTGAGCTGACAGGGAGACAAAACCCAACCATATTCTTTTTAAAGGGACGTCTGAGAGAAGTTGTTAGATTAATTTAAGAAGCTGAAATAAGAAAGTAGAAGTCGTGAAGGTGAAAGGTGCAGGGTTAGTGTATTACACATCCAACATGCCTGATGTGCCAATAAACATGGAATTCATTTGGTGATCTTTTAGAGCTGGGTTTGTAATAATGATGGTTTTAAAAGATGTGTTGAGACCCTGGGGCCATCCTGGGTGTTTGAAGCTTTATTTCAACTTTTCAAGTGGGAGATTCCTTGTTTGGGTCATTTCTGCCACCCTGCCTTACTCCAGCACAAGGTGTTTAACGTGGCTCAGGTGTGAGGTGTGATGAATGACACAGGAAACTAAAAGTTTGGTCTCAAAGCACCTGGGCTGCTGATGCCTCTGCCCAGAGTGACAGGGTGGTTGTGGTAGGTGTGATAGATTCCAGAAGGGGTTTCCATAATGTTGAGCTGCTTAGCTGGGAGCAACCTGGTTCTAGCCAGTGTCATGGTAAGTGCAAAATTGACCTCTGCAGCAGCAGGGCTGTTAACTTGCTGTGAGGGAGCCTGCAGCCTCTACAGAGGAAACAGGTGACCCAGCTGGTAAGGTCTCCTCCAGCTGAGGGTCTTCCTAGTGCCCCCTGAGAGTTCCCTGGGGACCAGCCCAGTGCCAGCAAGGCTGGCACCCATCCTCTCTGAAGCTGTGCAGCAAGTGATGGGAGACTCCTGGGGACAGGAGTTTTTGGGTGCATGAGAGGAGGGCTCCCAGCATGCTCATCACCCTCCCAGCAAAATCTGGCAAACTGCAGCAAAGTAGAAAACTGCCTTACTCCATCCTGGGTGGGCAGGGAAGGATCTTTGCTGCACGAGGAAGCGACAGCACTTTGCTTTCAGAGCCTGCATACAAATGCACGTCTTTGTCCTCGACTTAAATTTCATTTTGCAGAGACGGTACAGTACGGTGCACTTCAGGTCAGACTGGTGTAAGAGCCTGAGGTCTGTTTACAGCATGTACATATGGAATTATTTTTCAAATATTGTTCTGTTGTTCATTAAAACACTGCAAACCTTAGTGGGAGGCAGGGAGAGTATTATTAGTACTGCGGTAATAGCTCATTCTTCAGAGATCAGGTCTCACTTGCTCAGTGCCAGCAAAGGAAGTCGTAGTGTTTAAGTGGAAGAAAAAAAAAAAGGCACGAGTGATAAAATCATTTGCAAGAATTCACATCTGAACCTCGAGGCAGCATAACAAACCCCTGCATTTATGGAGCTCTCTAATCCTCTTCAGGAGAGGCAGTGTCTGTGATTTGTTGCTGGAGCGGGAGTGTTTGTGTGGTTAAGGTGACTGGATGACAGGCTCGCGCTTACCGACAGCGCTCCCATGTCCTACAGACATTTTCCAAAACACAGCATTAACCACTGGGAGCTGAACTAACTAGAAGGAAGCAGGCTGCTCCTGCGTTTTATTTAATTTTTAATTAAGCTATTTTTGCGTTGCTTTTGTTTTAATAAGAGCGCTTTCTTTCAAAGGACTTTTTAAAGAAAGTCCCATTGTCAGCAATCTCTGTTAGAAAGGCCGGTTGTCTCCACAACAGTGCTTCCTTTCAGAGATGATACTGGAGACTCGTTCAACAAGGGCACTTGTTTATTTTTTTTCTCTTTAAAACTGGGTGGTTTTTTGTTGTTTTTTTTTTGCATTTTGGTTTTTGAAACCCATCAGAATAAATTCAGACTGGTGATAATATTAATGAGAAGTGAGAATTAATATTCTCTCCCCACTGCCTGTTAGTGCAGAGTTTCTCCGTTCGATCGACGTGAATGCAAATTCTCTGCTCGGTTCCTTAGTCTAGGAGGAACGCTTCTTCAGCTGTCACCTATGTATTTTTAACTTACTCCATTATAATTTTAGAGGATCAGAATGTATTTGGTGCTGGGCAGTCTAACTGGAGCTGAGGCCCCATGTTTGCATGCTGCTGTAGTCTCAGCATTGGCATTTTCAGCGCAAGCCTGAAGGGGCTGGTGCACAATTCGTGCTTGTTCAGCCCTCCTGCTGTATCCAGCTTGTCCATCTGAGCAGAGCAGCTTCTCATCCCTCAAGGAATTCACTTTACCTGAGTGTAGGGGAAAGCAATAAAATCCCTGCTCCTTTGCACCTCCAGACTTGCTTTCATCAACCTCATTTTTAAGACATCTGTCTGAGGAATATATGCAATACAGTGCATGGAAATACCAAATTACTGTATGCTTGGCTTATATAATATGAGGAAGTAAAAGAAAACTCAAACAAGATGGTTTTACATTGCTCAGTATGCTAAATCATTCATCCACACAGCAAACATATGTGCAGGTAGAAAAGTGCCAATCTGAGGAAATACTGAAATTTTCAAGAAGGCCAGGCAGGCACTTAAGTATTTGAAAACATCAGCAACTTTATTTAATGATCCATAAAGCCTCAAAGCACCTGAGAAATAAGAGATGGAAACCCATCCCAGGCAGACAAGATGAACAGGGTTTTGTGCATGTGCACACCTGTGCTGGGCCTCAGGAGCCTGCCTTGTCACTCTCTGTAGGGTGCCCCGTGGAAAATGTGGGTGCTGAGGTAGCAGGACGTGTTTTAGTGGTGGACATGGCAGTGCTGGGTTAACAGCTGGACTCAGCGATCTCAGAGGTCTTTTCCAACCTTAATGATTCTGTGAGCCCATATTTCCTTCTTGTAGGGATTGTATTTCTCTTATTCTGGGTAGCTCATGTGCATCTTTTCCTGAATTTGGACCAGCCTCCCCTCTCTTTTTAGACCCTAGAGGTTTTGGTCTTGTGCCTGTGAATGGCCGTGGGCATTTCGGGGAGAGATGCACATGCAGCACTTGGATGGAGGTGAAGTGCCTGACAAACTCCCTCAGGAACATTAAAAACAGATGTCCTGCACATGGTATCAAAAACTTCATTTGGATCTTCCTCAGCATCTCCTGTTGGCTTTGGCAGGAAGGGCTGTATCTTGCATGGCAGGCCTCGTTTCATATAGAGGCTGTGTAGTGTATGGTTAGGCAGTTTGCAGAACAAAAGCTGAATTTGGTTTCAATTTGGCTGATGCTAAACAGGCTTTGAGTGAAGAGGGCTTTTGTTTCGATGCCATGACATTAAACCCTAATGTGAACCTTCCCCTTGTCTTGGCAAGGCTGCGCCCTGCGCTGTCATTTGCTTGTTGACATTTTCTGCCAAACAAAAATAAATTCTTTAAGGCTCATGCTGCTGAATAATTAATTTTTATGGTTCCTGAAGGGAATACTTTATAGCTGAGGTGGATCTTTCCATAGGCTGAGAGCGCCAGGATTTCACTCGCTGAAAAAGCTGACAGTGGGAATAAGGGCACGGATCCTCCGGGGGCAGGGTTGCAGGGGATGCTGTGTTGGATGCAAATGTGCCTCTGCAGGTTCCTAATCCTGCAGATACAAAGCTGCAGATGAGCCCCTCAGCTGTCACCAGCACCTTTGGGTACACTTACTTCTGCTGAATGGCCGCCCAAGTTGTGTCCAAACTGCCCAAACAGACGACGAGCAGTTTGGAGCCTCGTTTCAGTGCCAGGGCCTGAATTCTCAGGGTGAACATTTTCTGTGTTTATTGAGAGGATAGATGCAGCCCCTGCTCCCAGAGCAGCAGCGATGTGGGAGTGTGCTAGGTGTGTGTTGTGGCAGCTAATACGCATCTGTCAAGTGAGAAATTGATTCCCAGCTCCCTAATGTGGACAGAAGCCACTCTGAGAGTTGTCTTACTCAGTTTGTGATGGTTGGATCTCTCTCCCTTCACGTTAATTGGTGTTTGTTGGGGAAGGGCAGCACCCTGGCACTGTTGGGAGGAAGAGCAAAGGAGGCTTGGCTCCAAATTTGTGCTGGCCAAGGGATGAGGATGTTTCATTGGTGTGTGGTGCTGTGGGTGCATCCTCCAGGCACAGAGCAGGAGTTGAACTCAGGCTCTTCCAGGTGTCAGGTGCTGTGGTTTGGGTGTGCAGGAAGGAAACCTGAAGAAATGAGTGCAGTTCCTCAGTCAGGTAAGTGCACCTGGCCAGGCAGAACCAGGGTCCTTGCCTGCTCTGCCAGGTACTGTTGGGGCCTAACCCATATGTATTGTAGCCACCTTTTACTCCTTACTCTGGCAGGAGGCAAATATTCTGCATAGGTATAACCACAGGCTTCATCCCTTGGGCTTCCTCTTTACTCCCTGTGATGGTGGAAGGTTTTACTCTTGGGTTAGAGTTCAGGATTTCCTAGGCAGCTAGGAACTGGCCACTGTGGGCCACCAAAGGATATTATGGGTCTTCAAGAACCACCCTTTAAGCCATCCCACAGGGAGTAACTTCCTTCCTGAGCCCTTGGAATAATGATTATTTTACATCATGGAACTTTCATAGGATTGGGAGCAAAACCGAATACAGTGATAATGGAATAATCATTGACCTGGTGGGCAGTGGTTTTCTGCAGCCTTCTTGGTGGTTGGAGCAGGAGTTTTGTATCCACTGCACAAAGTGGAAAAAGCAGGAAGTGACAATAATCCTAAGCTCACTGAGGACTCTGCTGGGTGAGCAAAGAGCTGGGTGTGCAGAGAGATCCATTCCTGAAAGGGACAGAGAGAGGCAATTTGGAGTGTTACTTCTTTTTTTTATTTTTTTTTTTTTTTAATACAGGAGAACACTGAAGTTTCTGACAGTAATAGCTGTAGCTAATAATAGGAAGAAATTACTCAGCATTGTGTTGTTACCCTACTGCTGTCTTAATTGCTGTCTCAGTAGGCTTAATCACAGAGATGCTCCTGATGGAGAAGTGACTGTGGGCTTTCATACCACACTCAGAGGTTCTGAGAGAATTTGGAGAAAATGAAGCACAGAAATGTGCACCCTTGCAAATCCAGTAGTTCTTACCATTTCTGAAAATGCAAAGGCATCATGGTGAGATTTCCAAACTAAAATAAATTCTTTTTGCTGTAAAAATGGGGCAAGTGCTCAAAGGTCACTATAACTGTATTAACTTCAGGGACTTCATTAAGGGATTCATTTTTTTTTAATTATGAAGAGCAGTATGCGTGAAAAAGTCCATTTTATGGGCACCCCACCCTAATAACAGAAAATTACATTTGATTAATACTCCTATTTCCCAGAGGTGCTCAATACAGCATACAAATGCAAAAATTGATTAGGTAAAAATATCAGAATTGCTAAGACTGCTGTAGCCTTGAAAATGTTTGAAGTGCAGCACACTCTGCAGGGTAGTGATGAGAGAATTGGGAATTGTTTTAGTTGTGGCCTTAACTGCACTGCCAAGCTGTAAGTCTTCAGAAGTGTCCTTCAGTAGCTGAAATAACTGAGACTGTAGAAGCCAGGATGTTTGTAGTCACCATAGCACTGCTTGTGTGAACAGCAGTGCTTTCCCTCACTGCTGAATTGGAGTTGTCTGTCACACTGCTGGACTGGGGGAGCTCTCAGCTTTTCCAGTATAAACCACCAGAAGCAAGGGATAGAAGTGGTCAGCTAAAGTGTAGTCAGGAGTTCTCAGAGCACAGGGATTTTACAAGACTTTAAAGAACAACCAGGAGTGTATTTGATCTAGGAAAAAAATGATAAGGCACCTTCAGAGCTGCTTGATAGCTCGTGTTACCTTGCTTGTCACATGTGGTGCCTCAGTCACTGCAAAGACAGAGCTCGTGTGTTCGAAGAGAAAACAAACTTCTCCATACCCTTACTGAAGAGGGAACTTCTCTCTTAAAGCAAAAGACCATCTAAATTATTTACCTGTTACAAATCAAAACTACATCAGGCAAATGTTGTTTGGGATGCAGAAGCAAGGACTTAAATTTCAAAATTAGCATTGCCTGTGGGACCTGAGCTTTTCATCCTTTCAGTGCATCCTCATGCCAAGGCTGCTGAGCTGGCAGGGGGCTGGCACTTTGGAAAATGCATGGGAACACACCTGCAGAAAAACAGCCTGCTCGTGCCTCAGCTCTTGATCTCACAGCTTTATCTGTCTGACCTCAGCACGGTGTTTACATTTTCGTACTTCTGAGCTGGCTTTCAATTCTGCCACATTTGTTCCTCTTTAGTTTAAATTAAAGCTTTCCCAGTCCCAAAAAGCCATGCAGCTTTCAAGGCTGGAGTTAAAAAGATGCTGACTGCTACCCCATGGTCCTGGTGACACATGGGGTCACATGTGGGACACACATGCTTCCTAGTCCTCCCTTTTTTTTTTTTTATGTGGATGATTATTGTCAAGTACGTTAAAGCTGATAGCTTAAGGAAGTGGAACAAAAGTTTTAGCAGACTAAATAGATATAGAAAATACATTATCCTTAGGGCTTCAAACCCAAGTATGGCATGATAGGAGGGTTCTTCTTTAAAACTTTAAAATCTTTTACCTTTGATTTGTATTGTGCTGTGTTGTGATTGTATCCATGATCACATCCTGGGTTTCACCCACTGAGCTACTGACTTGTTTATTGAATGGAGTAGCTTGTGCTTCCTTCATTAGTATTACTTTTCATTTCTCCTTGTCTGCCTATTCACCAGACATAAATGTGTACTTGGTACTACTAAAAGCTTGCAAAGAAGTCAGAATTGGTAGTTTTTAGGTAGGATTTCCTGTGACCTGTCCCACTGAATCCAGAAGCTCCACACAGGCGTGACAATGCAGGAATTCACTTGAGCTGCACAGAAGGCAGTGGGACAGAGGTGACCCCAACCCCCCTCTCACATTCAGTGATGTGAAAGAAGTTTAGGAAAAGGAGCACATTCACAGGGTCATTGTCAAGGCTGTGCTGGAGTGCAAGGATTACTTTGCTTAGGGCTCCTGTTTGATGCCAGAGGCAGGGAGGAGGGAGTGGCAATCACACCAAGACACAATTTCCTTCGCTTTGGTTTTGAGCTGTTTAGGGTATTTTTGGCACACGGTATAAGCAGTAACAACCTCCTCCTCATGGGTAAAGTAAACCTTTGAACATCAGCATTTTTTTCCTTGAAAACTAGATTATGTCTATGCTACTTATTTAGCATGCATCTGTTTAATTAATTAGTGTTGCTTCATGACATGCCAAATCATCAGGAATGACCTAAGCCCCAGCAAACAGACTCATGTAGTGCTCAACAGCAGCGAGTCATGTGTTTGAGTGATCTCAGCACTTCTCTGGGATGTTCATAAACTGCTTACATGTTTGCAAGAACAGCTGTGAAAGTCCTGAAAATGAACGATAAGGTATGGTGCTAGAGGATGGAAATGTTGCTGCCCATATTTTTTTATTCATTTTCTTTCCTGCCTTCCAGAAGTCCACTTTTATTTGCTCTGTCTATAACAGGGGCTTTATGGCAGAGTGCAATTCTACATGGTAAGAACTGAAACGGCAAGCTTGTGTTTGATAAACTACACAAGCAGAAATGTTTCATGTCCTCTGCAAGGACATGAGGTGCCAAAATTAATTTAACACTTGGATTTTTAAACAGCAGAGGCTCTTTCCTTCAGTCACACAACAGTGAAGTGGAACACAACTGCAGTGGATGTTCACACACTCACTGAAACCTGGAGTGCTTTGTTCCTTCACATTTCTTAAAGATTGGGAAGGGTCCAACATACTGTAAGGCTTTAGGGATTGCATTTAGGTCATGGCCACCAAAAAACTTGGAGTTTGTGTTGCTGTAAAACCTGAAATGCCACTGTGGGACACAGCAGTTGTGTTGTTGAGCTGCAAACATCAGCTGCTCTGGCAGTTGTAGGTCACAGGCCCTGGAGAATGCACTGAAGTTAACCAAATAATCTGATTTAATGAATGTGTATCCAGCTGAAGCAGAGAGATACAATAGTTTATGGCTGATCTTTTTCCTCTGGGCAGAAGGCTTTAATTTTTGTAGACCTGGAGTTTTCATGGTGGCCAGTTGCTGTTAGTGAAAGGAAAAGTGCAGCTAGGCTGAAAAATCAAATGTGTGGTCTCTTGGGTTTTCCTGGTTTGCTGATTTTTAATGAGTCGAGCAGCCCTTTGGCATTTGGGTTCTTTTGTTTGCTTTATAACCCCTGTAAATGGACTGTCAGGTCAGAGTAAGGCGTTATTTCTTGGAAATAATAAATTACCAATAAGCTGTTGTTTGCATGCAAAAATCTTGATGTTTTTCCTAAAAAGTGTTTGTTTCTGTATTTCAGCTTGTTAGTGACTTATTGGAATTCTGCTTCTACACCTTCCGAGAGTCTCAGGCACTGAAAGTAGAGTTTCCAGCCATGCTGGTGGAAATCATCAGTGACCAGCTACCAAAGGTGGAATCTGGGAATGCCAAGCCCCTATACTTTCACAGGAAGTGATAGAAAATGTCTTAAATGGAAGAACTTTGCCTTAAGTTTCCCTGTGTTATTCCACACCCATGAAGGACCCAAGAAACCATATTTTAAACATGCTCTTCACACTTGTTCAGCAGTCTCTGAATAGTCTAAAATCATACAAAGGGTTTGGGGGAATGGAAAGCAGTTGACTTGGATTTGGCAAGACCTAGATGGTTGGAAATTACCCCATAACCCTAAAACACTTAGAAAATGTTCCTGTTCCTCTGGATGAAAAGCCATATCTAGTCAATAACTCTTTGATTTTGATATTTTAACAGATGGAGTTTTAAATATGCCATGTAGTTTCTGGTATTGTTTGCTTGTTTTAAAAGGGTTCGAGAACTAATGAGAACTTTTTAAAGCTTACCCTTGGTTTGCACATAAAACGTAAAGTCAATATGGGGCATTAATATTCTTTTCTTGTATAAAAAAAACCACAAAAAAAATACAAACAAAAACTATATATATATACACACATATATATACACACACACAAACCCTAACGTGTAAAGTAATAACAGAACATTTGGTGTGGAATACTGTTATCCCCACCTGTGGCATTTGTTATCCCATGTTATCCCATCATAGATGATATACACTGTGTTAAGTGTCCATTTACTATTTAATTCAAAAGGATAAGATGTGAAAAACAAATGCCCTGGTATCAATTTATAGTATCTATTGTGCTGGCTTTACAAATAATTTTTTGCAGTCTTTTGCTGTACTGTACATTGCTGTATGTATAAATTGTGAAGGACCTGAAATAAGGTGTAAGGAACTTTTGTAAATGAGACAAAAAAATCTTTAATGGTTAATAGGATGAACGGGAAAGTATTTTTGAAAGAACTCTATTTTGCTGGAGACTATTTAAGTACTATCTTTGTCTAAACAAACAAGGTAATTTTTTTGTAAAGTGAAATGTTCTGCATGCATAATGAACCGTTTACAGTGTATTTAAGAAAGGGAAAGCTGTGCCTTTTTTAGCATCATATCTAATTTACCATCCTACAGTATCTGTTGTAAATAACCATGCTTAACCTTTTCCGTTGTGTTTTAAGCCTTTCTATTTCTCTCTCTCTCTTTTCCTCCCCTTTTGTCTCTCTTGCAAGTGTATGTGACTTGAGCACATCTTAGAACTCCTGCTTCATATATCTGTAGGAAACTACACATTTCTTGTGTTTGCCATTTTACCAAGGTTTCATTTAACAAGACAAATTATGGTCTCTCTCCAAAGCTTTTGCCAGCTTAATGATCTAGTGAGTTCTTGCCCTCTATTCCCTTTCTCTCTCAAGGGGAACAGGGGTGAGCAACACGTTGAATGATTTTTCTTTTTTTCACTAAGGTTTCCCAGATTGTTTGGTTTTGGTTTTGGTTTTTTTTTTTTTTTTTTTTCTCCTTTGAATACTGGATCTATGAAAGCATCTTAAAAGGTCAGATTATTATTTCAGATGGGGGAGATTTCTGATTATGCTGAAGGGAACATGCAGATCATTACAGTAAGTATATCAAAGCGATTTGTACTGGTGAGAGGGATGGTGAGGGATGATAAGGGCAGATAAACTGAGTAGAATTTTTAGTGATAAGCTAAAAGCGTCTGTAATTTTGTAAGCATTTTTGTAATCATCGGGATACATCCAAGAAGACAAATGTTCACACTACAAGTTCAACTCAGTTGGTCTGATTTTGTCTCAAAAAAAAATGTTTTCTCTAGAACAAGACTGCAAAGAAAAGAATTTTTGAGGTGATTTTCACAATTTCACAATTTATAAGCAACTACAAGATTTTGGAGTAGAATAGAGGACAGGTGAACTTTTTCTGAGGCTCAACTGTTGCTACCATATGCTCATGTTTAAATAGAATAGTTTTTTTCAGAGTCCTAATCTGTAGTGTTCTCTCTGGGTGCCACTGGTATTTTTGAGCTATAGTGTGTCCCTTGGCCGGTCGGAATGTAGCATTTCTTTGTCCATTGGTGGTCGAATTAAGAACCCTACACCCTTTCTGAACCCAAATTTGGAGGTGCACTGTGGTGCACTGAAGACAGTCAGCGCTACTTGTCTTTTTAAATGACACCTGCCTTATGCAATGGGGTAATCTGTAAAGACTGTATTCAGAGAGGTTTTTTTTTTATATATAAATATATACGTACATATATTATTTGCATTTTGGAAGTCTAATTCATAGGCAGATCTTTAAATACTGACCTGCACAGCAATATGAAAGCCAAACTTCCAACGTGAGATATACAGCATGCAGACTGGTTGTTTACAGTAAAGACACAGTCATACATCCATCTTTGAATTTACCTTTTTTTTTTTTTTTTTTTTTTTTTTTTTTTTTAAAGTCTAAAATAGAAGATTTCAAAGCCAGGTTCTGGGTGAATACAGTCTGCAGCAGCTTTTTATATTAACAAAGTTACTGCCTCCTTTTCTGTCTCAGAGTAACTTTGCTTGACTAAAATAGCAAAGCCATATTCTACACTTCACTGTTAAATGCCTGTCCCAGTCCAAATTGTTGTCTGTTTGCTCCTATTTTTGTACCTTATTACTTTTAATCTTGGTTTGGTACAATTCATAATTCACAGAAACTTCATATAATTAAACACACTAAATTAGTTTTAAAAAGCAATTTATATCTTTATGCAAAACGTATGTCTGTCTTTGCAAACAACTGTAAGCAGATTATAATAAATCCTTTACTTTAATCACCTGTTGTTTATGAAACCATTCATTGATTATTATTTTTTTTTGCTAGAGATCATTGAAGTAATAGATACATACAATTGGATATAGATGTTGTAAGAGGCAGTATTCTCTTATCAAGGACACTTAAGCAGAATAGCCATCACTTTTTTTATCTAAACCTGTGTACAGAAAAAAAAAAAAAAAAAAAAAAAAA
>VWYO01016603.1:80034-136522 GCA_013400275.1 Rhadina sibilatrix | reverse complement strand
AAAAAAGACAGATTAAGAAGAAAACCAACTAGGAAACCTAGAAGTAGGAAATTTCTACCTGTCCTCTGGTGCTTAACCTTAATTTCCATTAGAAAGAGGGTAGCTAGATACCACTGGCATGGGAGTGTCTATAAATCCATGGCCTGTTCAAACTGAGAGGAGTTACCTGAGGGGGTAACACTGAAATGAAAATTTACCTAAATTTTACACAGGGGAGAAAAATGCTCAAACTGTTTGCTGAATCACATCACTCACCAGCAAACTTCCAAAGAAATATTTTTCTAAGCAAGTTTGCTAAGACAATGGTGAACGGTGCACACTGCAGCACGTTCATGGGCCAAAAGTTGGCTTTGAGTGGCAAACACCATTTCACCCCAAAGAAGACCTGGCTGGTACAGCTGAGCTCTGGGCTCAGGAAATTAAATATTGCACATCTACATGACACAGCTCAGGGCCTCTCTTGTTGGCAGACAGTTCTTTTAGACTCTAGGAAGACTGAAAAAGGAGTTACCACTCAGTTACCCCTAAGGCTACCATTTCTGGAGATCTTTGCTTTTTTAAAAAAAAAGCAGAAAAAAAGTAATTTTTAATGTTCAGTAGCTGTGGTGACTGTCACAGCAGGGAAGGCTCCTGCCCCCATTCCCATCACCCTGTGCAAGAAGGAGCAAGATGCTTGTGTACATCACTGACTGCATCTGCAGGCAAATGATATTAATGAAGGTGCCATCCAAAAGTAAAGCTGCTTTAAGCTCCAGTGATCCTGTTTTCTTTGCTAATCCATTTCTGAAGTACAGCATACAACAGCATGCATTCCTTTAAAATCAAAGCCACTTAGCCACACAAACCACACTCCTCTATCATGCACAGCTCTTCTTAAACCCAGGACACAGCTTGTTTCTGAAAAAATACTTCTGAAAAAAAAAGACTTCTGTAGTGTCCCCTTTCTGTCATTTCTTCTCAGTCACCAACAATTACAGCTCTCAGCACTTTCTCAGGCCTGCTCATTTAAAAATACCTTGCTGCAGAAACTACACACTTGGCCCTAAAATTACAACTCATTACTAGAGCAATCATCCCATAGGACTAAGGCACAGGACAGGAGGGGAAAATACTTGTAGTGTAAAAGATACAGAGCAGAGAACTAAACAGTGTGTGTTTTCAGCAAGATTTAATGAGTGCACAACAAGACCAAGCACAGAACCACCACTAAAAGCCATCACCTCTTAGGATAGTGCAAATAGCAGCCAAGTTGAGAGCTCAGAGGGGGACAGTGACTTCCTCAGTACCTGCTGAAGGCCCTTTCAGCAGTCTCTCTCATGGAGGCAAAGTGCAGAGAAGGAAGATGTCTGAGCATCACTTCAGTTCCACAGCAAGTGCTATGGAACAATCACCCCAACAAAATCTACTTGGAACTTGCAGTGAGATCTGATTTCTTCTCATCAAGAAACACCATCAGGTCAACTTGGCATTTGCAGCATCGCCTCTTACTTTTCTGTATTCTCCAAGGGAAATAGCTTTGATATTGCCAACGCTGTTGTTTTCTCACTGCAAATACATAAAATTCACAAGCAGCTCTTCCCAGAGACCCAATGCCATAAGCAGACTTTGCTCTGCTGTGGCAGCTCAAAAGTTTCCCAGGTCTCAACCACCACGAGAGCAAGACTCCCTTCCTCAGCAGTATTAGCTCATTGCCTGGGTGCCACTAACTTCAGCAAGACTGAATCAGACACTGATTTCCACATCTTTGTGGAAACTGGCTGTTTTGGGAGCAAATCTAACCTGCATGGTGTCTTGGCACAAGAGGGCCTCCCCTTCTTTACTCTGATTGGACTGCCAATCAGAGTAAAAACCTCAAAAACCAACATTAATGAGGATTACTGAGGGCAACAGAAATCTCACTGCTGAAACCACTACAGCACTGCAACTCACTTCCATAGAACTCAACGATGCTGGCCAATTTTTCATCAGGAAATTCAATTACAGCAACCAAATGTGCTTGCAAGCTCTCTGCGTTTAGAAACCCCTTTGGGTTTTTGAAACAATCCCCGTGGGTTGAGTTGATCACAGAAATGCAGAAATATTTATCGTGCTTAGGGTTAGCCTGGAATTTGAAATTTCAAGACTTGCTGTTTCCCTTAATTATGCTGTGAGAAGCAGAATTATCTTGTGGACAGAACACAGGAGTAGGAGTTAGGGGGTCTTCTCCCCATGAACATTTCAAGTGCTCTGAAATACACAGATGAAAGGAGGACCAAGAAGTAGCTCTATCTCTGTTTTTAGCTCAGCAGAAGAACCATTTGCACATACAGTGCAATACAGTATTTTGGGAGTACCACTTCTCTTTGAGGTAAATCCTGGATTGGTCAGGACCATAAAGACAGAGAGTCCAGGAGCCACAGCATGAATTAGAAGGCAGAGTGCCTTGGAGTCAAACCCTGGCACTTTGTTACAGTGGGAGAGAGAGATGGAGATGACAAGGGCTGTGTGAATGTGGCTTTTTGTGTTCCTTTTATACTTGGTGGGGACGACGGGTGCCCCACTTTTCCTTAGAAAAAAAAAAAAGAAACTCTCAGTTTTCCTCATGTTTTCTCTCCCTTAAAATTGGATTTTAAAATTTGTTAAAAGCCTCGATAAGACCTATCTTGACAAGTTTTCAGGAAGCCTTCCTGCTAGCAGTTCTGCCAAGGAATTTTTATTGTGTAAACACCATTTAACCTATCTGAAACACTTCTCCTGAGTGAAATTCCCATTTACTGACTTTTAAGCAAGTCTCTTTCAAGAATCAGAAATTGAATAACACTTGGCTCCAAGACTGGCACAATTCCAGTGCCAGGCAGTTTGATTATTCTTTCCCCAATTATTGGGAATATCTGCCCCAACAACAACAGACATACACAGCCAGCATATGTCTGTCTCTCTCAATCTCAGATCCTACTCTGCTTCTTCCCATATGTGCCCTTAGCCAGCTGCAAACTCTTCAAGCTTTGCTTCCAACCACTTGAATTATATTGTTATGTGCTGTCAATAATATAGCCTATAACAACTGGGAAATAAAAATATTGGCACAGCCTAAGGCAAATTGAATTGAAGACTGAAAAAAAAAAATCCAGTGGATATTGTTCAGATTACATTATTCATTTTCTTACACAATTCAATTAAATAGAAAACTTTGCCTTTTCTTTTTAACTTACCAGATGGCGCCTTAGCATTTATATTCTATGGCACTTTAATGGAAAGACTGTGGGATTTGGGGAAGCACAATGTACATGCAGTACTGAAAACTGAATTCACCTGAATGTGAAAATGCAAAGGTTCTATACAGACTCCTATCAGGGGATGCAAAGCTTAACTTAAAATATTAGCAAATCTAACCTTGGCAGACTGAGACAGGTTTTTTTCCCCCGTTTAGAAACAGGAAATTGAGATGGGAGCAAAGGTTAAACTCACCTTCTTGCACCAATATTACATTTAGCAGCTATGACAGGTGCAAGACTACTTCCCTAAATGCCATTATCCTGTCTGAGGCTGGAGCAGCCAGAAGGATTCATCCAGAGTAATGACAGGTGAGAAAGAACCACTGCAATCAACATCTATGGACCAAAAGAGACAAACCAAGCATGGGGAAGGAAACAGGAAAAAGGAAACAAAGCAGAAAAGAGAGGAAAGAAAAAAGAAAAAAAAAAGAAAAAAAAAGAAAAAAGAGACAGGATTAGAAAGTGAGACAGGCCGGGTGGAGAAAGGAGAGAGACAGATAAAACCTCCACTAATGGAAGCAGCACTTTTTAGTAGACATTAATTTAACAGTTACTTTAATGGTTGATACTAGTTGTATGTCAACTTGATTGATGCGTTGTCACTTTGATAGTTAAGGTTATTGGTAGAGCTGCAGAATTGATGTATTATTACTTTAATTCTTCATTTGGGGGCTTTATTAGGGCATATGGGAATTTAAATTGAGTAACTAAAGAACCTGAATTGATTCACTGCAATCTGATTTCAGCACAGACACAGGGGTGCCTGATACAGAAAGAAAAGGCTCAGGTTGAGGCATTTCAGAGGTTTCAAATGTGGAGACAGGTCTGCACTTGGCATGAGAGAGCCATCCATGACATAACCTACTGGGAAAAGTTATGAAATGACCATTACATACATTTACTGCCCTATTCCTTGCATGCTCTCCCCATTTTTTTCTTCCAATCCACAGCCTACCTGAGGGTGAGAGCCCTGCAGGGCAAGGATAACACCTGTGAAACAACCAGGATACAGCAGAACAAATCAAAACTAATGTGTTTAAGGAAATGTGAGCTTTGCCATTGGAAATCTGGTTTCTCAAATGCAATCCATGCAACTTTTCCCTAAGCTCTGAACCTTGTTTGTCTCATGACATGGAAAAAGTTACAGCTGAAACATTTCTCCACAGATGCCAGGGTCAGATTCCATACTTATTTTGGGGCAATCCAGCTCTCCAGTTGAAAAACTCAACCAAGGCTTTGTCACCACTTCTTGAGTTCTCATACAAGGAGAAAATCTTAACATTGCTCTCACACAAAAACATGGCACACAAGGAAGTACTTCTTGAAAGACTTCCTAACCCCAAGCCAACACAACTGTTGGCTGTTCTGCAGCAGAAATGCCTCTCCCACACATCAAATCTTTTCCACCATGCACTAGATTTCTTACCTGTACACAGTTTGATGTCTGCTGAAGAGCTCTATCAGTCATATTTTAGAAAACTTAAATTAAAATAGCTGGTGTTAAGGACTGTAAAAGAGCAATCACTCAGCTAATTCATCTTTAAAAGGTTTCCCACCTAACTCGATTCAGACATGATTTGCCTGCAAGGCAGCTCTAATAGGAAACATCAAGAATGATTTTGTAAAGTGGGTGCTAGTAGGGAAGAACCTAGTGGGGACCCCAGACCACTTTCTGCTGAAAAAAAGCCCTGCAGAACTGAAGTCTGGACCAGGCTTGCTATTCACTTGCTTGGGAGGAGACAGAGGACAGGAATATCCTATTATACATACTATTAAAAAAAAAAAATGAAAATTGAGCTGAGCTTCCCATTCTGCATCTTCAGAATTTGTATTATAGTAGTCACTGGCATAAGGTTTAGAAACTAAAACCTTTGCTATCAGTTTGAAATCCTCGTGCATTTGCTGAAGGGTAGATCTATGGAAGCTCACTGAGAACACAGTCTCAGGAGCACAGGAATCACCTTCTGGTTGCTCAGATGTAGTGCTATATTTGGATCCATAGAAATCATTAAACACAGGCCTCGATTCCACATCTCAGTGAATATTCCTTTTTCTACAAGTACATGCACATGCTAAGGCAAACCTCAATCTAAATCAGTAAAAACACTGTCTTTTTTCCTCCACCGTTCACCTGATTTATTTTTTTTTCATTTGCTTGAAAATCCTGAAACTTATTTCTTTTTTCTCTTTAAAGGAAAACCTCTAAAGGAAAAAAACTCTTACAACAAGAGTTCACATTTTAAAAAATTCAGTTTCATAGGCCAAGGTGTTCCCTTCTATTACTGAATAACCTTTTTTTTTTTTTGTACTATAATACATTTAAATGATGCTGAAAAAATTATACCAATTGGAAGAGTCTATTCACCCAAAAATCAAAAGCATTGCCTCACAGTGCTAAGGATATGTTAAGTAGCTTCTTCATACCAGAAAATATCTCCATCACCAACTGTGTGCCATCGCAATGTTGGCAGAATAGCAGTCAAGCTTGTATTTTTATCCAAAGCCATTTTAGCAGTTTTGTCAATTTGTTTTTCATTGCTTTATATTTACTCAAGCAGTACTTACCATCTTCAAATATTGCTCCTATCTGAAATGACAATTCAGAGCTGTGTTCTGCTTCACATGGATAAACTGCTCTTGCTTTTCGGTGGGCAACACTGAAAAATGAAATTATGAATTATAGCAACTTTCTACTATTATGAAGACACTGTCTCAACCATTCTCTCTCCATTCACATTTGGAGATGACTAAAGCTTTAAACACAATCTCACAT
The DNA here is from genome assembly GCA_013400275.1 of Rhadina sibilatrix. NCBI lineage: Eukaryota > Metazoa > Chordata > Aves > Passeriformes > Phylloscopidae > Rhadina > Rhadina sibilatrix. The sequence goes on along the minus strand of VWYO01016603.1, from coordinate 130,495 downwards.
GCATCATTACAGGCTTATAATTCATACACACAGCCAAAGCTGAAGCTTCACAGCTTACTGTTGGCATTTCTGAATATCGTACTCCCAACTTTCTGCACACTTATTTTTATGACAAGCTCGACTTTCAACTACATTTAAATTTTTTTTTTCATGTGCTAGTCAGCAATGAACTCAATAACAGGCAAAGCATAATATACTTCAGAAATCCAACCACTAATAAGAAATAAGATTTTTTTTTTTTTTTAATCAAGTGTTGGGAAGAATCTGTGAATATACCAAACTACTTTCAGTAGAAAAGCAAATATTACTAAATTTGAAGGGAAAAGCTAAGGTGGTGAAGACCTTCAAAGAAAAAAGTCTAAACACTTCAAAACATGGAAAATGACATGGAAGGAAGCAGAAACAGGATGGAAGGAAGGCTGGAAAAAAGAGTGAAAGAAAACAACGAACCCACAGACGAAGATAAAGATGGAAGAAAGCCTTTGAGAGGCAGCAAGGCTAGGATGGGAAACCTAAATTTGGCAAAGGTGGAAGAATCTGTATTTTAAAAGAGAAACACTGCAGGAGAGAGACACTACGAATTGTCCACCTGAACCAAAGCTCTCCTGTATTAACCAACAGACCCTGGCTCGGTGTACTGTGTGTCTTCCACCAAGGAAGGTGTTCAAAGGGAAAATCAGACGAAGTAGAGAGGCATTTTACTCTTTACAATTTAAAATTGCTACTGCTGCATTTCCTGGTTTGAGAGGATCGTTCACATGCCACAGGAGACTGATTTTACAAAGATACAGAAAAGGGAGGCAAACCAAGAGCCTGCAAGAGTTGAAGTGCACACTGTACCTCTCCACTGCTCCGTCAGTGCCGGCGGCAGGGCTGGGGAAGAAGAAAGTGGGCAGTGCAGCATTGGTGGCAGCCGGGTTAGCAGAGGGAATATTCATCCACGAGACCATCGACGAGTGGCTCTGAGCAGGACTAAGGGGAAATATATTCAAGGCACAATTAACAACGTGGATAAAACTTCTCTTCGTACCAAAGCAGTTGAATCTTTATAACTGCACAAGCCGGTAGATTTTCAAATTCAAACCAAAATGGTGTTGTCAGGCTGATTTTGCAGAAAAGGCCATCCTATGATGCTGCACTCCTCCTTGGAATTCTTTTTCCTACGTGCCCTACCTCCTAAGCTAAGGAGAATTACCTGAAGTGCATGACATAAGCAATAAAAGGGCAAAATTCCTCATTCCTTATCTAATAAAGACAGAGAAAGTGAAATTGCATAGAGCAGGCTATTATTTGAGCTGCCACTCTGCCTTTACAAGTTTTGATGAATCTATTTAAAAATCTCCTCGGTGCTGTACAAAGGTATGTACAACTGGGAAGATTTCTACAGAGGCTGCAGCTATTACAGCACTGGGATCACGATGCTGCTGGCTCTGGATTGAGATCTCCCTCATGGAGCTGTGCAAACACTGCCTCAGTGGCTGTCCCCACCAACCCACTGCTCAAATAGGTATGAAGTTCACAAAGTTGCCACAAGACAAGAAGAAACAGCAGGAAAAATTTAAAACTTGCATTANTATTTGAGCTGCCACTCTGCCTTTACAAGTTTTGATGAATCTATTTAAAAATCTCCTCGGTGCTGTACAAAGGTATGTACAACTGGGAAGATTTCTAAAGAGGCTGCAGCTATTACAGCACTGGGATCACGATGCTGCTGGCTCTGGATTGAGATCTCCCTCATGGAGCTGTGCAAACACTGCCTCAGTGGCTGTCCCCACCAACCCACTGCTCAAATAGGTATGAAGTTCACAAAGTTGCCACAAGACAAGAAGAAACAGCAGGAAAAATTTAAAACTTGCATTAGTAAACACACAAAGTTGCCCCCAACATAAAGACCATTTCTAATTTTACACCTTAAAGAACTAAAGTGTTCCAGCACTGGAAGACTTTCCTTCATTGCATAGTCCAAAAGCTGGCTGTCAGGGTGTCTTTGGAACAAAGAGCTGGACTTCAAGCTGTTTCTAAGCAGAAACAGAATTAAAATCATTTGCACACAGCAACTGTCCCTCAGAAGCAGAGACTTCCCAATACAGCATTTGAGACTTTGTCTTACTCCAAGATTAACCACTTAGCTAGCAGTGATCTGAAAGGCACCACCAAAATCAGAGAACCCAAGAAGGTTTTTGTGGGGGTCTAAATGCAATGAAGAGAACACAAGCAAAAAGAGAAATCAAGAATCAGCCCAGTTATAAATGCAGGTGAATAAAAGAAAGCAGGAAACCTAACTTAGATAACTAATTTTAATCTTACTGTACAGTGGGATATTTAATTTCTAGAAGAAATTGTCACTAATTGTTGGTTTGCATAACATGATTTAAAATCACATTCAACTTTTACAAAGTCATATCTCATAGTCATTCTGGAAATTACATAGTTAAGCAGGCATTTATTTTGATTAATTTTTTTTTTATTTAGTACATTATAACGTGAATGCCTCATTCCTTATTACAAGACAATGGCTTTTCCTTTGGAAATGGGTCAGACAGCATTTGAATAAAAACTGGAATTCACAGTTTATAAAACAGCATTCTACAGTTAATTCCACTTGTAAAAATGAAACTTAAGTGTGCTGGAATCATAACCAGAAGGGTTTATCAAAACATGCTCTGCTTTTAAAAATTATCACATTTACCAAATAAGGGAAGGAATCATATGCATTAAACTGAATGATGGGCTGGACTATGCTGTCTAGAAACATATTTCATGCTTAACTTTGGGAAGAGGATATCCAGTCATCTTTTCTGCCTGGGAATCTTCCACTGCACAATTTTTTACATCTTCTAATTATGACATTTAGGAACAGCATCTATATAATTTTAAGATTTTGGTCTTCGTTTACTTGAACTTGTCTTCTTCCTCCCATTTTTACCTAATCATTGAAAATTTTTCCTCAAATAAATGAAAAACCTTCAGCCAAAAGTAACTTCATTCAGAGACAAACCAAAAAAATTAACACCCGCATTTGGATCATTTTCTCTAAACACCAACAACAAAACAATTCTCAGTGGTAATGTAGAGTTTATAAAGTTTGGCAGAAAGTAAAGGATTTCTTCATCATTCCCCACATATAAAGTCTACACACATAATTAATTTTAACTCAGCAGGTGAACACAAGAAAAAAAGTTTTTCAAAAGTCAATTTAAAAAAAAGTATCCTACTTGCATAGACAAAACTCTTGTACTTAAAACAGTCCTGAGACTTAGAGAAAAAACATTATCCTTGCTATTTATTAAATTCAAATCAATCTCTTGGCAGGGAGGTTGGAATGATCTTTAAGGTCCCTTCCAACATAAGTCATTCCATGATTCTGTGATTAGGATTGGTGTTAGGCTCATTTCTGAAACCTGTAAAACTACTGAAAACAGAAAAATAACACTCCAAGTATATTGCTAAAGGAGTATTAAAATGTCTCTAATGCAAACTACTCATAATTCAAGAATAGTCTATCAAGTGGCCATTTGTAGTGCACATCTCAGATGTATGGTTTGATTTTCAACAAGTGAATATTAAAACTTGCATGTATTAAATATTTCATTGATAGCTGCATCATGTTAATCTCTGCAATTTACTCAATCAGCTCTAGAACAACACACACCACCTGCACCTCACACCCAGAATTAATGACTTCAAAGCAATGCTCAGAACAGAGAGAAGACAAAAGGAACCCTCTGACCCAGGGAAGCATTGGTCATTCATAAGAATACTCGGAATAAATACCAGATGGTTTCTTGCTGAGACTTGGAGAGGAAAAAAAGAGGGGAGAAAAAAAAAAAAAAAAGGAAAAAGGTGTACACATAAAGGAACAGAAGATGAACTAAAATGTTCAGCTCCATTCCATGGCATGTTAATTTCTCAAGTTACAGAGACTCAACAAGAAGCACAATCTATCACCAAGTAAGACTACACTGTCCTTTAGCAGACAGGATTATATAGAAGCATGTCAAAATTGGCAGGTTTTCTACAAATTCTGAGCCACTCCAACAGTTGTAGTGGAAAAACACTCCAGAAGTACAGGTATGTGGAGTGCTGGGCTGCTCCCTCCTCCTCTTTTTTTGATGAATTCCCTTAATACTTTTCAGCTGTAGAGAAAACACTGCAGCAGAATTTGTCACTTTAGGCTCCTGGTTACCCAGCAAGAGATCATGCTCTATGATCCAGCAGGACACAACCCCAAGACATTTTTCAATAGTAAATGTCTCCCCATGGTAAGAAGAAAGAAACAAAGAAAAAAAAAAGTTGATAGCTTTAACTAGTAAGCACATTCTAGAATTTATGGATTTGGTTGGGGGTTTTATATCTATTGTACTTGGTTACCTCAGGAACCACTTAATTCTTGTTATTGAAACAGAAGGTTTTACTCAATAAGAAAAATAATTTCCGATGTTGCAGTGTGTAAGCAACAAAAGGTTAGATTTTATTGTTTTTTCCTTGAAAAGGTTCTTGTCACAGCAAGGCTACCGTGCTATAAAGATGTGCACACCTTGTTTATCAAGATGATGATATATTAGAAAGTACTGCACGTGTTATCACACAGCATCTCAACTTTAAGAAGCTATGTTCAAGAAATCCTTTCTCCTAAGGCTAAAATGAAGGCAATGCATTTCCTGTGGATAGTAAAAAAAACCCCAAAAGGCTGACATAACCATCTCTCTTTGAGGAAAAAAATGCTATTGTCTAGCATAGTGAACAATGGGAAAAGGGAGGAGAGGGGAATGGCTTTACTGAAAATAAGCTAGAGATTTTCTACTGATATTCAGGAAGAAACTTCTGAAAACAAGATTCTATTGGATGTTTATCTGTCTGGTTCCTAAGGTAACACAGCTAAAGAGCAGCCTCTTATCTTGAGAGCAAGGAAGAGAGTCTGTGAAAAGAATCTACACTGCAACTCTTGAGAAAAAAAAGGGTTGTTTCATAGACAAGTTTGGCAGCACCACGGCTGTCGTATCACAATGTCTGGCTGACAAACTCCCTGAAAGCGTTCTTGAAAGGTTTCATTACAAGCTGACAGTGTGTACCAAAGGGTGTTGGCTATTTCTGATTCTATATGCAATCCAACAGTGACCACAACCACCATCACCATGTCTTCCTGCACGTTGAAATCCCCTGTGCCTTGGGGACTGGGGAGCAGAAAGATACGTGGCCAAAATTCTAGAAATTGTCGTAGCTGCAGCAAAGCTGGAGACAAACAGAAGGACAGAATTTCCCCATCTGTGTTCCCCCTGGAAAGGAACTGCGTCCTCAAAATTTAAAGTATGTGACATGCACGCAGCTTTCCTGAACCCTCATTTATACAGAGCACATCAGTCAGCACTGAAATAGAGGAGTTTTTAACGTGGATTGTGAAGTCTCAGTGAAGCAACTCACACATTAGTGAAATGATCTTTCACGCCAGTCTGGTGAATCCAAAGCTAATGTCTACAGCAGCTGTCCCAAGTTAAAGCATTTTTAAATGATAATTCAGACAAAGCAGAAGTGAAACATGTACATCTATAAGCATATAGCTCACCGTGGCTCCTTTCAGGGGGAAAAAAAAGAAAAAATGAGGGGGGCTGTGTTCCCCTGGAAACATGCAAAGAAAATAAAAGAAAAAAAAAAAAGAAGAAGAAGAAGAATAAAAAAAATTTCAGAAGGAAACTTTAGCTCATCCCAGCGGTTGCATCCACACCCCTCCCTGCCCTGAGCGCACACACCGTTCACCCTGTGCTCACACAGCAGTGCTGCTGTCAAGCTCCCTGGCAGCCAAGGAGATGGCAAGGTCTGTTTTGTACGAGCCACATGACTAAGTTCTATTATGCCTGTCTCAAAGAAGCTGCAAAATGAGGGCTCTTGCTCTGCTTGCATAACAAAAGGGTACAAAAAGAAGTGCCTGCTCCGCTAAAGCCGCTCACAGAGTGCTGAGTCACTGGAGAGGTGGCAGCTGAAACAAAAAACAAACTGCAGAATAAGCACAATGACCCAACTGTGGCTGGAGCACCTTCTTTCAATAAAATAGGGTGATGACATTAGATACTAGAAAAAAAGTTTTCAAGACGGCGAAGCCAAAGTCACTCATCATTTATGTAAAGCTGCAAATTCACAACGCTGCCAGAAAGTACAAAAAAGAAAGTATTACCATTTTAAGGAGACTAGACATGCAGTCTTACTGATGTAGATATAACAAGGCGGATGGGAATTCACTCAGCAGTCAAACAAAATTACTAACTATCTCCAAGGCTTCTGTTATGTGCAGGACACCACTATCTCTGCCCACCCTTGCCATCTGATGGCTCTTTTAACATCAGTTTGCTCACCAGCAATTTGAACATCTTGAGAGTTCATGAAGAAGGAGTAACGTCTTCCCAGCCTGGTCACAAAGACCCTGCAAGCTGCACAGCACAGATCTTGTCACCATTTTGGATGTTAAAAACCCCAAAACTAGGCCCACAGTGTAGCACTGATATACCATTGAGCTGGGTAACAGAATATTTTGCTGTCAGGAGAACAAATTAAGAAAAATTCATAAGAAATTTAAAAAAAAGAAAAAAAAGACTGAATTATTTCATCTTAGTCCCTTGCACATTCCTGAAAATCCTTTTATATTGGTGGTTCCCTTTCCCCTCTGGGCTTTGAGCAACTTTGGTATTTGGACTGTCTGGACTGTACCTTGCATTCTCCTATTGAAGCATCCACGGTGGGATTCAGTTTGGAAACTATGAATCTTACTATTCTTTTCCCAGAAATGTAATTGCTTTAACAAGCCCTGCACCCACCCCACCACCCACACAAATGGAAATGTTTGAGGGACAGGCATGCTTTCCATCCCCTCCAACTGCAAAATCCCAAAGGCTTAGAGAGGAAAAGATGAGCAAGCAAGGTAAACAGACATTCAGTATCATCATGAGGATGGCTATTCTGTATCCTGCATCATAACTCCATCCAGAGCAACCACCCAAAGTCACCATATTCCAGCCCCCTGGGAAACCCAGACACCCTGCAGTCTCAGATCCCAAAAACAAATTCTCCAGCTGAGAAACAAGACATTAGTTTTCATGATTTGAATGAAGTGATCATTCAGTAAGTGTAGGATACTTCCAACAAAAAAAAAGGGAAGACTGACCTAACTCTGAAAACACACCAGTGAGAGGGGTAAGTCTGTAAGGTCTGTAGATAAGCCCTGGCACAGGGCATTGTACTGTAAGCACAAAGAAATCTCGTGACAACAAGGGGCCAGTTACAGCAACAAATCTTTCCTTATCAGAAAGAGGTCCTCAGAAAGATTAATTACAACACATAGCGAGTCCAGAGAATACCAAGTGTTCAGCTCTTTTGGTTCATCCTGAGGTCAAGTGAAAACAGACATAATGCAGCCCACAGTGTTTCAGGACATGACTTGTAATCCACCTTTTGACAAATCAGTCACTGCAATAAGGGAAACCTGTACTAATCCATCAGAGGTGAGCTGCCACTACAGCCACAACTCTGCAAAGGCTGAATAGGACAGGCCTCAGATCAGTAATGATTCTGTAAGTAAATTTTATAATCAAACCACAACAGCTGCAAAAAAAAAAAAAAAGAATAAGAAGAAGAAGAAGAAGAAGGAGGAAAAAAAAAAGCTTCCCTTGCCCTTTTTAAATTTAATTACATAACTCCCCATCTGATACTGAAACTTTGGCAATGTCACCTCCTTCACTATAAGAGAACTTTAAATTACACTTTGTCTTTACTTGCTTAGGTATATTTATTAGGCACCAAAGCATATACCCAGTTTAGCTACCACTGTCAGCTTCTGCATGTGTGAAGCCATAGAGTGCAATAGGGTGAAACTCAAACTTTGTATCCCTAACTTTCAACTGCAGGTAAAAGGAAAGATTGACTATAGCTCCACAGTTCAAATGCAGTTTAAGAGCTACCCATTACCCCTTCTAATCCATATCTCCAAACCCAAGACCATCACTATTGCCAAAACAGTTTGGGGACTAGCTTAGAAAGGCCAGCCAGCCTTTTAGTATCTGAAATCCTGAACTCCTCTTAGGAAACTACACATTTTAAACTATTAGAAATTTGAGTTTCATACACCACAAGAATAGGATGCATATTTTTCGGTGCCAATTAGGAAGGCACTGAAAGTAATGTCAGGGTCACACCCTCCAGCAAAAAGTTATCAAGCATCTTGAAGAAAAAATGTGCAGATTTACTTACTTTTGGGGCAAATGCAATAGAAAAACCAGAAACTGTGTAGGAGAGAATCTGTATGGACACTTAAATCAGAGGAAAAAAGGAAGAATGTAAATGCTGTGGGTAACATTAAACTGGGATTGCTGTTGCTGCTCTACCTTGAAGGGAAAAAATGTCCATACTAGTGGAGAGTAATGCTTTACCCAGCTCACAACTAAAATTATGAGTTTATGTTTGAAATCACCTTGTGCAAAGCATCCTTGGATAGAAGGTATTTTCAAATAGTATATGTTTATAGGGCTCCATCGAGTAGAAGCAGTAATTTTCCCATCCTAGGCTATTTGGAGTTTGAATCCTGTGTCTACAAAAACTGCTCTGTCACTTGGTGATTGACAGGGGGGAAAAAAAAACTATTTTCTACCATAGAGTGTATGTAAAAATAAAACATATTTATTTTTAGTATTTGGCTCTAGATGGAAGTGTGAAGCTAAAAATAACTTCAGGAAAAAGGTTAAAAAAAGTTTAGGGTGCATGGTAGTCTTAAAGCAGCAAACTCAGGTCTCTGCTGAGAACTACCCCTGCCAAGCACCACCCAAGTCTCCACTCACCCCTACAGCAGCACAGTGACAACTCAGCACATATGTCTGATCCACACAGATCCTTCAGAGAAAATCTAGCATCAGGCAGACACACACTTACAGACATGAAAACCAACAGCTTAACGGGGCTTCAAAATGGCACATATGTGCAACATCACCTTCGAGTTACGCCGTATGCACAGCACATCTTTAAACACTGACATGACAATTGAGCAGTCGGGGGCTTTGTGAGAGATTTCAAATTGGTGGCAAAGCCCTTGCTCTCTTAGTTCCTTTCACCACTCTGGCCATGAAGCCCCTCCTAGAGCCCATCAGGAGTTGAGGGTGAATTTGCTTCCATTTGGTGCTCACTGCACCACGCTGGAAGCTGTAGCTCCTTTTGCTTTGGAAGGTGGGACAAGGAAAGGGCACGCACCACAAAAATCTCTGCCAAGAAACATCATGGTGACAACAGCTATCATTCTGGAAAAAAAAAAAAAAAAAAACCACAAAAAAACCAAAAAACAAGCTTCTTCTTTCTTGAAAACAAATACCACAAAAAGTATTCTTGCTACCCATCACGTACTCTTGCCTTAAAGCAAACTACTGGTGTAAACCAGCTCTTGGAATATCTGACACATCTTGACCCACAATGCAACATCCCTGCCCCGGGAAACACTGCAAGCAACTCTTCTGCCACAGAGGGAGGGAGTCACCATCACCTTGTTGACTGCATAACTCCGGAGTGATCGATCTCCTACAAGTAACACCCATGTGTTATAAACATCAGCAGAAACTCGAGAAACCGGATCCTCTGGGGTAATTCCATCTCCCCTAGACTCAGTATGGCATTTGCTGCAGCTCAGTGAACACCTGCAGTACCATTTGAGAGATGATGCAGTGGCTTTAAGAACTGATTTTGTCCCAGCTCGCCTCAAAATACAAAACATTTTGAAATCCTACACAAACAGGAAGGATTGTTCTCCACCTAACTCAAAGGATTGGTCCAGCTTGTGAGAATAGTCTACAACCAACTGGCAGTGCTACATTTCCTGGGGCTGTGAGAGCTACCAAAGCTACATTCTGCCATTACTACACTGGAGCTGTTCTGTGTTTTGGTTTGGGTTTTATTTGTTAAGGCAGAGCCCTCTGAGTCATCTGAACTAGAAGGGGAAGAGAAGCCAATTTGAGGTGAGAAAGCAGAGGAAAGGAAGAATGTAACACTCACAGACTACTCTCTGTCACTGTCCAGGCTTGTTACCAGAGGTAGCTTTAAGCAGATTTCACAGACATGTGAGTGGAAGAAAGAAACTGCTTTTGACAAATAACCTAAATGCACATACCATGCATCTTTATTTTTTTTCCCTTCCAAAGAGAACTCTAAGTACTGTTTCCAACTGAGCAGAAAACCTCAAGCCATCAAGTCAGGTTTCCAAAACACCAGTGCAGTATAATTTTTGATGAAAATTAACAAACACACACAGAAATATATATATATATAAAGCAATGTTGGGAACCTGAAGTTCCCAAACTCTGGATAAAAACAACACTCCTCCTTTTATTCTGTGAAGTGACATTATCACTGTCCTGCTAACCCTGTGTTCCCTAATTAGCTTTCACTGGCAGCCCAATCTTATACCAGCTACAGCATCTTTTCCACACACCCCTCTCTCTTTGGTAAGGACAATTTATTGCTAATTCCACCCACTTCTAGAGGATGGTACAAGAGGATAAGGGAAGAGTAACTTCAGGCCTCTAAAGAAGAAACAATGTTTATGGAAAACACCTACAAATCTGGAATTCTTTCAATACATATGAGAGAAAAAATTGTTCTAGTTAATAAACACTCAAGTCAACAGTTAATTATTATTATTATCCTGTGACTATCTATATATTCTCATATATAGCACATATTAGAATATAGAATAACACATATATATAGAATATATAGAATAACACATATTCTCATGTGTTACATACAGCTACACATATATTCTACACTTGTTTCATCACCAGAGCTGGCCACTCAGAATGTCATTATGGAAAATATTTTTAATAGATCTTTTCTCCAGACTTGCTCCTTCCACTCTTCTTGGCACTAAAGGCTGGAAAAGTTTGTCTTGATAGTGGTTGAAGTCTGAATGAATAGCAAACCAGAGAATTCAATTCAAGTTCAACTCTGATTTAAAAACAAGTTACGGTCAGCTTTTTGTGCATCAAACATGAATATGTATTAGAGAGATAGGACTAACATTTCAATGTCAATTTTTGCTATATTTAAGTCATGTTCAAAAACTAAACACTTACAGCATCTACTGAAAGTGACAGACTGCACTTCCATGGGAAACCAAAATTAAGAACTTAATTTTTAAGAAGAGATTAAAAAGTGATAATGTTCTTAGGCAATAGCTTTTGAGCACACACTCATTGCAGTGTGTTTATCCAAATGAAAAGTTGGGCTCAAAATCTTAACAGTATGGCATCTAAGTGTACCTTAATGTTTCCTTGAAATAAAACTAGAGTAACACATCATATAGAGAATAACTTACATATTCACTGCTTATATATTAAAAAAAAATATTAAAAACCATTTAAAATGTTATAACAGGTCACAGGAAAATGAAGTAGATTTCAATAGAACAAGAGCATTTTTTCCCACAAGTATTCAAGTAGGCTCTAAGCTCCACCACAACACACAAACACATCTTTTTGTAGCAGAAGAAAACAAACACAATTACATACAATTTCTAAAAATCGCTCCTCACCAAACTGAAAAGGGAAATGTGTTTCACAATCATACCAGTGGCAACATCCTTACTTAATATTCAGTTACTTACAGATTTGTTGTCCAGCCTGCAAGATCTCCACTGTCCATGATAAGGTGATTTCCATCCAAGAGCCCAGGGGGGCTGCTGGAGAAGGCAGGTGTTGGAGACTGGGAAGAAAGAGAATCCATACTCCCAGTTGGGGTGTCTTCTCTGGGACAGCTGGGACTGTCAACTAGAAAAGAGAGCACAAGTCAGGATACTCAAGAAATTAGCTCATAAAGCCAAATAATCTGCCTTGGAGATGATGTGCTGAAATATGTAAGAGAAGAAACCTTACTGTCCCATCTCCACAGGGTATTTTGGAGGACAAGCAATCTCCCACTGTTTCCCCAAAAGGTATCATTGCACAGCTTCCCTCACTGTTCTCGCCAGGCTTTCTTCACATACAACATATTCCCAGTCCCTTTTCAGTATGTGTCTTATGTGAATGAAGTGACAATTTTGGGGGAGATATTTTCAGACAAGGGCATCTCTTTTGATAAGAAAATAGTTTAGGCTGTGCACATCTGCACGTCTCCCTAAAAACACAGTCTCTAAAGATAATTTAACACACATTTGAGGAAATGAGTGCTCTCAAATACAATAAGCACAGTCTTCTCAAACATGAAACAATGACATTTAGAAAGGTCAGAATAAACAAGAGCTCTCTAACAAACACACAATACCCAAGAACGTTACTTCTATTACTCCTTTTAAATGGTGTTACTTTTAAGAGAGCTCACTGTATTCTGATCTACTATTTGTTTTCCTAGGCTACTCTCAGTATATCACTCGAGAGGCCACATATTCAGGTATGATTGATTAGGAAAACATTAAAGGGACAGCATTCCTATCCCAAGGACCGTAAGATGAAGTTACCAATGTGTCAGAGCAGTCACTGCAAACCATGCTGACACATCAAGCCAAACAGCACGTTCTTCACTGAAAAGCTGACCTTCACCCACATAGCTTTTCTCCTTTCAATCTTTATTTTTTAAACATCAGCTGTACGTTTCATAAATTCTAAAGGAGGAGTGTGAAATGAGGGTGTTTGCAAGCATTTAAGTATCCAGCACAGCTAAGCCAGCAGTCTCAAATGGGGCCTGTAGCTGTTTGCAATATATTAATATTTAACAGTAATAAGGATCAGTTCCAGCCACTCTTCACAAGGCTCCCTGCATCCTTTCCTCCACCTATCCTACTCCCAGCAGCACTCATGAACACAACCAACAGGTCAGCCAAATACCAGCAGAAAAATCTAGAGTGGATGAGATACCGCTGCCCCCACAGTCTTTGTAAAAGAGTTCTCCTCCTTTGGGGCAAAAAGTTTCTTGGGAAAAAAAATCAACAACTAAGTACTAACACAGCATCAAAATAATACAATCAAAAGCTGTTCAAATATTGTGCTGGCTTGACAAGTTATATCTCCCATATACAGTAATATGCAGGATGAAGTCCTGTACAACATTACTTTCTATTTCTAAATTAATTAGCATCTGCTCAGGGAGCAGCTAAACTTAATTCTACTCCATCAAGCTAAGCACTACTATTGCAATGATTTCTTTCATTTATTATTTTTTTTTTTAATTAACAAAAAGTGCAACACCACAAAAAAAAAAAAATGTGGACAATGAAAAGCCACCCTTGCTGGATAAAACCTTTCTCATAAGAATCACAGCCTCGATTCCTTCTGCTACAATAGCTTAGAGGTAGCAAAGCCCTCAGCTGCTTCCCCAGACATCTCATCCTCACCCCCTCCCAGCAGCTCTGAGAGTACAACTTCCCTAGAGAGTAAAATGACATACAACTAAAAACAATGAAATGATAAAAGTGATCATCTGGAAATTTCTCCCCAAGCAGCTGCTAATTTAAGGATCTAAATTAGCTCAAAGTGTGATATGCACTGAGGAGAAGAACATTGACCTGGGAAAGTGAGTCACTTGCACTGTGGCCCAATCCTGCTCACCTGGCACCTTCCCCACTGCACCAAGGCCATGGTGCTGCTGCTTCACATTTACATAACATGAGAATCACAGGAGTGTCAGGTAAAAATTAATTAATTACATCTCATCTGCAGCTGTATGTGTCAGTGTGGTAAACTTCTGAGAGATTAGACAGTGGTACTACAACCTTACTTCATAAATTCCTTAGAACTAGACTTAAGTCCTTTTAATTCATCACCATCTCTTTTCAAAGCAGTAGCAGTAGCACAGTCTAGATTATCAAACTATATATACCATATTAGAAGGCAACATTTACCTCAACCATTCACTTAGCATTACTAAAACACATATGAAAGGAATATTAATCTTGTTTCTAATATGAGAAATACAACCAACTCACGGCACCTCCCTACAAAAAGCAGAGGTTTTGCTGTTGAATTGTTTCTCAGAACACACAGAAGAAGTAAAAAAAAAAAAAAAAAACAACAAAAGAAACCAGCAACAAAACACTGAACACTTCAGTCACGCACAGCAGAGTCAACACTGGAGCCTGCAGTATACAGGCAATTATGTTTGACATTATCTTAAACTGTGTGTTAAATCTTTCCTCAAATTTTACTTCTTCCTTCCTGAGCCAGTATTTTCTCACAGTCTGTACTGCAGCCTGAACTCCCAAAACTAAGACTGGGTTTTGAACACTAAAAACAAATCAGGTATTTAAACAGGAAAACGCCTGCTAAATTCTATGGGATTAAGTAAAAACGCTTAAAAACATGCTCAAAGACACTTTACTTTTCTGATGTCCTCAATTATCTCCTTTTGTAAAGTAAAACAATATTTTTATTCAGGAAGAGCAATTCTGTATAACTGCAAATACAGGTGACTAACGACCATCTAGCACATCTTCATGATTAAAAACAATATATGCTCCAAACCTAAGTCTTCAAAACACAGGGTCATTGCTACAATTCCAACAGCACAAAGATCTCACCCTGTATGTCAGTGCCAAAAGTTCTGCTAACTTCAGAAATTATAGTAACTCCTGTACATGGCAGAGGCCACAGAACTGTGCCTCATTATCTCTTCATTCGCCTTAATAACCTGCTTTTGATTAATGCCCATCTCACACTGGGGTCAAACTACATCTTCCAAATAGTCATTGTCTGAAAACATCAGTAGATGATAAAGGGAATGAAGAATCAATTGGTTACTGATTAACAGACTTGCCAATCAATGCACGTACCTTCACTTTGTTAGGCCTTATTTTCAGGCATGACCCATGTAATATGCATTACTAATTATTATATTACCTCTCATATCAGGTTTTTGTGCTGTGTGACAGCATTTCAATGATCTCCTTTTTAAGTTTACACTGAATCTCTTGCTGGGAGGGATTTTGCAGCTTTGGAATCACACACCTGGATTTTAGCAAGCTGTTACAATTTGCCAGTGTTCTTGCTGAAGAGGCAAAGTCAGATGTGATTCTGTGGGATTTTGTTGTGGTTCCTGTGGTTTCTGTGGTCAGAACAACATGAAGCATTAATTCCACCACTTACTCCTACTCATCAGTCCTGTTTGTACATCCCGGGCTGGCACTTACTTGTTTTTGCCATGAATTTAAATTAATAATACCATGAGCTGACTGGCCTCTGTGACCAACAGACTTAGCAGAGTCACTGTTTCTAAGGATGTGCTCCCTCTAAAATCTGTACATTTGTTTCTCAATACAACCACATTTATTTTGTTGGAATGGGTGCAGCTTAGCACACAACCACAACTCCTACTGCCTGTCATTATTTGCAATTCTCCTAACTTTGTCCCCTGCGCAAATATATTGTCAAAGATTTGTATTTACCTTTCTAAATACTGCTACTCCATCAGCATTCCTCCAGTTGCTTCAAACTTCTTCAGCAAGCTACAAGATGTTTTAGAAATTAACGTTGCCAAGCTATACAACCCCCGTGACCAGAGACCTCTTTTCAGACAAGGTAGGTGATTTTGCATTATTCAAAATATTCACCTAGCAACAGACCTACCTGTGAACATCTCTGCTTGATTACACATTGATTATCATAACTAAGTTCTTTCTGACACTTCTTCAAAACTTGTAACATACATTGACTTGCAGCTATTTCCTCTTTTCCCACCCCCCCTGCCCTTTTCCTGTCATTTGCTTTGTAGAACCAGTAAAGACATTAAGCTGCATTTTAGGTTTTCTCATGGTTTGTTTTTCAAGTGCATGTTAAGGACATTCATTGCTGGAACTGAAACAGCTTTATGGGTTTCCTTTTACCTCATAATTCAGAGGCTCCTAATATTGATAGTCTAGTATTTTTTTACTGTTTCTCTCTTCTCACTCCTCTTTATCTCTAGCATTGTTCTCCAGCGAGCAGCATGTCAGGTCTCCCACTCCTATGAAAAAGCTGATTGCCACATTGGACTGACAGGTCCTTTCAAAGAGGAGCTCCAGAAACTTCCTATTCTTCTTTCCTACCCCCTGAATTCTAATAAGCTCTTACCTTATAAAACATGCAAGATGTGATTGCCTTTAAAGCTCATTTATATTATTCTTTGAGCATACAGTCTGGTGTTCTTGGTGCCTTCACCTTCTCCTTCTAAAAATGTCATTCCACCTCCTTTTTCTCTCCTATTACACTCATTTTTGGGTGCCAAAGAGTGCCTGAACAGATGAAGGACACGAGGGTTCTCAGTATAAAAGCAGTAAGTCTGTATGACATCTCACAATTTTCTGTCAACATTCCAGCCATCAACTCTTCACCTTTCCTTCGTCATGTTTGTGGGAAGGCTCTGAGTGCCTTCAGCTTTGGCCATCTTTCTAGAGCTGCCATCAAGCTGCTTCTACAATTCATGTCCCCATCCTACGCAAATAGGTGCAAGATCCAATTTTACTCTCTAGAGAGATAAAAACTTGTTTCACATTCTCACCACCTTTTGCAGACTATTTAAATTTTTTGACTGCTTGGATCCTTTTAAACTGTCATGTAAATTATCTTCTTGTTTCACTGATCTAATCACAACACTCATCCAAGCCTTTGAGTTTTCACTGTGCCTCTGCAACAGACACACTCTGCTCTGCCTTTATGGCTGTTCATAGTTCAGACCAGCCCCATCTAGAAAATAATAAATATCTTAGGCTGATCCTACAATTTTCTGATGTGTCTGAGCTGGTACTACTAACCCCTCAGCTTCTAACCCAAATATCCTTCCTTCTTTCCCCCTTCCCTACCTCATGTCACCCTTTCTCATAAATAAGATACCCTCAAAATACCTGCACAGACTATGACCTACCTCATATCCAGCTTTTCTCTAGCAAATATGTAAACCCTCAATTCCTTTTGCTATTTATCTGGAGGAGCCTCAGATAGTAAAGGCTGTCAGACCCTCCTTACTAGAAATCTGAACTAAGCTTCTACCTAACTGAGCATGACATGTCTCCCCACTGCCTTTTTTTCTCCTTTTTCCATCTGGCTAGTCTAAGAATATTTTTTGTTGGCATCCAAGGTTGAAAAAAAAAAAAACCTGAAATACTTTGGCAGTGTCAATAATCAGATCCTTACTTTACTCTGAGAATTCTAAATAAGAAAAAAGCATTTGTATTAAGAACCATGAAAAGCACAGAACTAACACTATCAGTTACTTGCTTAAGTGACAGTTTTCTTCCAACTTCAGCTTTAGTAAACTGGTGAATTACATACTTTAATGTTAAAAGCAAGACTAATCTTTAAAGTCAATAGTACAACCAATATCTATAGTTTAAGGGTAACCAGAGAATGAAACAGTTTATGAAAGAATTTTTCTGGAGTAAACAAGGAATATGTGACTGTTTCTGTTGAGATACACAGAATACACCAAACAGAACTGTCATATATGTTTTAAATGGTCTTTGCATAGGCAAATCATGGTAAAATAGGAGGATAAAAATCCACCTCGACTTTGACACAAACAGTTAGTCATAGACAAGGGATGATGTGGACAATTACTGAGGAGAGTAGGTTAAAGATGCTGCAGAATCCCTGTTGCCACCTTTAAGTCTGCCGTTTTCTGCATCATGAGGTGGGGAAGCAGCAGCTGCACTGCTGTGCAGCCACCCATCCTCCCCCATCAGCATCACAGCTGCATCCCACTCTGAGACGACAAACATTCATTCCTCACAAACAGCTAACTTCCCACAATAATACAGAAGTTCAGCCAGGTAGAAAGTAGCTTTGCTCTTCCATTAATTTGTGGGTATGTACTACGTTTTCATTTGAACAGCAATCTGAGATTCCTGATCAGGGATGGAAAAGAAATATTAGTATCATAAATATCCTTGATCAAGCAAGTACTTAGTTCCAAGTGTTAGATCGTCAGCATCTACACAAAATAGACACAAAAAACAACCAAAGTTGCCTCACACAGTTAATAAATCTTTAAAATGATCCCATGAAATGATGCACCAACTATTCTGGAAAAGATTCAGCCATTCCTGGAAACCTAGAAGTAACTCCACTGGAGAAAGTTTTCTGTGATAGTTATCAGAGGACAATGTAGTCAAGAGGAGCCTTTTCTAGATGCAGGGCTGCCCTCTTTATTCACTATTTACAGTACCCCTCCTCCTGTGGTAAATCACACCAAACACCACGTGAACTCAGATATTCTTCCACTTCTTAAAACTTTTTTAAACTTTTCTGAATTAATTTAGCAAAGTCATCTGGTTTCTCAGTAAATTAAGAAACTGTGTCCTTTCATTTGTCATGCCACTAAAACTGGTCAATTTTGGTACCTCAACTGGTACCTCCAGACCACAGAAATTATGCTTTTTAAGCACATTTCCAAATCAAGGTGAAAGCTTGATTGAAAGCTAATAGTGACCTATTATTTGGTTAAAAAAGTAACCATAGTGAATGCTAAAAGCAAACAAGAGAGTTATTTCACTGCTCCTAAGTAATGAGTATTTTGGAGGTCAGATTCTTTTAAATACTCTGAAAAACAGATTTGTATTACCACATTCCATTATCCAAAAGGACCCATTAATGACCCCAGTGTGTAGCAAACCCTATACACTGCAGCCCTGCCCTGGTATGCAGTTAGTTCTTACATAAATTTAGACATCATAGACTCATCCAGCCTCAAGCCAGCAGAGCAAATGGACAGCAGACAACCCACATTCCCATCAGTTTCATGCTGTCACACAGAACACATGCAGCAAGAACCAGATCCCTGCGCCAGCTACTTTTTTTTTTCTCTCAGACAAAAAATAATTAGCACAATTATTCAAGCTGACTAGAGGTTTTTTCCTAGATAAAGGGCAACTTTGAAATGTTTTTCAAATGTGTGCATGTAGCAGCGTGTGTATGTCAGGCACAAAGTAGCTTTCCTGTAGAAAGGTTGTTTTTCCCAACTCCATAATGGTTCAGATACATCAGGAAAAGGAGGAAGCTGTGCTAGACAAAATTTGCCTCAAGACTGGATGATGCAACTCAAGAACTGTGGCCAAAAGGCCACAAGGTGTTTGAGTTGGCGTTAGGAAAGGGAAAGAAATCTGCAAGTTACTTAGGGGCAAGTGGAGTTTGGGGACCATCATCCTCTTCTGGCCTCCTCCTTTTTGATTTTTTTTTTTTTTTTGTCCATTTTTAAAATACAAAGCTCAATTTTAAACAAGCATCCTTCTAGAGATGCACTTACCTGGTAACATGAAATAATTACCCTGTAAAAATTAAGCAATTATTTCAATAAATAACCCCCTTACTGCAGGTCATCTTTCAAAATTCAGGAGCAATATTGCTTGGATTATTGTACATCAATGAAATCCAAAAGACAGCTAACCTTTTGCTCAGCAAGCTAAAACTAAAATGGGTAAAGAATCCAAATTTATTCCTCAAGCTGTGGAAAACCAGTTCAAGATAGTCACAGATACAATGTTGTTATGTTAATTATAACACATAATTTGATTTTGAAACACAACAGAAATCAGATACAAGCCTTCAGAGGGGTTCCTCTTTTGATTTGTGTACACCACGATAACAAGAGCAGTATCTAAATTCAAAGATTACTCATTTTTACCAGAGCTGGCTTGGCAGGAAACCACACATGATCTCCAGCCTTACCAGGCTGGCCAGATGCCAACCAATTTCACGGCTGAAAAACACAACGATGAACTGAAGCTACTTCCTGAAAACCCTGACAAATTGTAAGATAGGCTGTCTCACCACTTTTAAATTGTTTTGTAGCACTGAGTGTGGGTTTCCACCAGTCCAAGTAACATTAACCTATGGTTTATGTATTGAAACATGCAATAGAACAGCTCATTCTCATCCATGAGAATGAGAACTTGTGAAAAACCAGAGCAGATCAAGAAGGGGTACAATCACCGGGCCTAAAAGTTCCTTAAGCCAGAAGCACTTCTTAAATACCATCAAAAAACTCTCAAGCCCATGAAAGTATTTCTGTTTTGCTGGCACCAATAAGCTGGAAGATGTGTTTTTAAGGGTGCTCCCACCTCCAAAAGGTAAGGTGTTCAAAAGCTCTTTCCCTGAGCTGTCAAACAGAGATAACATCATGCTGTTGTCTCTCTTTCTCTTTCTATTAAGCTTGCTTCACTTGCAGTCACTTCCTATGACTTCTTAAAAGAAGTTTCTCACCAACAATTCCACAACCTGGCCAATGATAAGGACTAACTGCTACCACCACATTGTGGATGTGATGGTTCTCTCACAAGAAAGCCACTCTGAAATATTTTCACTGTGCTGCTGACACTTGGCTCTGCCTCCTTCCTCATTTTGTTCACCTCTCTCCTTTTGCCATAACAGTGGCTTCAGCAGAGGAATGGATCAAGCTGGATACCTATGGCTTGTTAAAAAAACTACTGAAAATAAAATAAGCAGCCCTTAGGGGAAGTTTTGTCAGTTGTTTCAATTGAACATCCAGGTGGCAGGTTTGTTGATCTCCCCTAAGAACACCTTCAATCTCCCTGTTGGTTCAGCAAGTCACAAGAACAGCTGGGAAGGAAAGAAGTGACAGTAATGGAATTCATCTTGCACTAAGTGCAACTTTCAAAAGAAGAAAACAGAAAATTAGAGAGAAAAGGAAGAGCAAATAGGACAAAGACTTCCAGAAGCTAACGGGTGAACAAGAATACTTTTTTTTTCTGACCACATGAAAAACACTGTGGGAGCAAAACAAGAAGAGGAATATTTTCTAACTGGCACATCAGCCTTATAAAAAGTTGATCAGCTCTCCCCTGTAAGATCTCTGCTGTCCTTGTCACCAATAAAGAGAAGCAAGAGCATGTGAGGAAACCCCTAATTCAGTGCAAGGCATCTTCTCAACCATAGGAAGGTGACTGAAGAGCTGAACAGCTACAAGTCTTTGTTCTACTTACACTCTTGTGCTGGATGAGGAAATTTACTTTTACCCATAGAGGTTGGCCAGGGCACAGCTGGCATGTAGCAAAGATATGTCAGTGACTTCCATCCTGGGATTAATGGCTTTCAGCAGGCCAAATTGGCCTTCTTACAGCATTATCTGCCCCTCCATGTCTGTGTGCAGAAGGTAGAGAATTAAAGAGATGAAGGATTATTACAGGAGATCAGAGATTTTTAATAATGTCTGGCCTCAAGGAAAGACTGACCCATTCTCCTGAACTCACCCTTCCTTCTTTCAATTCTAGATTCTAGTTTCAAGTCTATTCAAGTTCCCTTCCCCTGCCCCCTGACTCCTATTGCATGCATGTGTGTGAACACGTGGATGTGTTTACTTTTCTACAGCCTCTAGATTTCATACACTGAAAGCAGACAAGCACTGGCAATGAAGCTAAGGCAATTCTCACACCAACCATGAAGGTCTGATACACCTCATTCAATGAGATGTAAAAGTTAGGAGATGTTTACTACATCATGACATGAATTTGATTTTTGGTAACAGTGCAGCAAGTAGACTGCAGCAAAAAGATTACTCACAGGGATAAAACAGCCAGACAATGTATATTGTGTATGCAAAGTATGGACCAAAATTATTCTGTATTTCCAAAGAAAAATAAAAGTACCTTCTATGGGCCCAAAGCTCTCCAAGCAGAAGTCAACTCTCTGACAGGAGAGTAGGACCCACAATTACATATCAAAAAGCTTTACCTTCACTGGCAGTAGCTCAAAAAGACTTTTAACATTGGATAGCACACATCTTACTTGGAGCCATCAGGTGGGAAAAGCTGTGATGGATCACACAGAATTGCAGGAACTACTCTTGCAGGAAGATGAAAAACAAACTGTCTGAAATTCCACATGGCAAACAGCAGTCATCCTGATCTTCCCCTCATGAGTAACATTGGTGCACTTATTTTGTGACAGCAGAGCTGTGTTCTGCTCAGCTGTTAACAATAGCTTTGTAAGCAAGTGTTTCAGGGCCTTATGGCTTTTTGATATGCCTATGTAGCTGCTTTTCTTTCCATTTCCCCTACCATGTGCCAGGGCACAGAAACACTTCCAAGCAGCAGATTCAGAAATAGAAAGAGTTCAAGGCCAGGTTTCACACCTGCAACCTTGCAGCTCTGGGCTGTTTCAGCCCTGAAGACCAGTCTCATTTGAAGTCCAAGGCTTCCTCTAACATCCAGGTTTTCTGTTCAGTACTTCCAAATGAAGTTTACGATTTTTTACTTGTGTTTGGGGCAGGAAGGGATGGGGAGGGGAGTAGGGAGAGGGAGTATTACTGTGTAGCCATTACACAGATCACATTTTACTCTTGATAAATTTGAATGCCACAGTAACTCATGAAAATAATTTATCACCCAAATTAAGATACTGTCTCACTCCAATCCCGACAAAGAAATCAAGACCAGCTACTCCTATTCAAACATACCATTCAAATACTTCAAAGGGCAGGCAACAGAAGTTAGCACAAAATTTTGAAGGGTTAAGTACCAATTCTAATTTTTATTTCTTTCTGAATTCTGCAGAAGAATCTGTCTTCTAAACCACTATAAATACAGTATTTAGTTTACAACAGCATCAGCAATCTATCACAAACAGCCCATATGATTCCAGAGTGGAGGGATAGGACACAAATGCCCTATAAAAAGAACTATGCAGCCCCCCTTTGACACTAAAGTGCTATGTCCATGCATGTGCCAAGGAGAATTTTTGGCACTCAAAGGGTATTCAAATAGAATAAAGCATCAGTGGGTCCTGTGGTTTAAGATGTATAATCTGGTTTGTTTAGAAAACAAGTTGTTCTGTAGTTGGACAAAGTGCTACTCATGACCCATTTCTTGACTCAGGTGTGACTTATGCAACTTGTGCTGATTCTCTGCTCATCCTGGATGGACTGCACTGCACTGCCTACCTTACACAGGCCTTTTCTTCCCATATTGCTCTAACAGCCCTGAGAAATTGTTTCATAATCTCTAAGTCTCTGGCACTGAAAAAATTAAAAAAAAAGAATGAAACAAACAAGAGAAATCCCAAACCTGCTGCATTTGCTACAAGTCAAGAAAGGTAGATAAAAATGTAAATAAAATTGTAAGGGAACAAAATTTTAAATCTGCGTTGCCCTCTAGGAGAAATATAAACAGAGAGATCCTCTGATACATAGTGACTGCCCAAATGGAAAATAAAGACCCAGTGACATGTTTAGAACAGGATAAACAACTCCCAGTTCTAGCTAACAGTCTTTCTCTCTCTGCACAGAGAGACAATGAAAAGTCATTTGTACATAGCTGAGACTGTAAGTCACAGGAGTTTCTGCACTGCTATTCACTCTAAAATTCATTCAGATAGTGAAGGGGAAAGAAGAAAGTAACTTCCCCATAGATATAAAAAACCCAAATACAACAAACAAAACAAACAAAAACCCAACAACAAACACCACCAAACCCACAAAAAACAAATCCCAAATCTTCATTTAGAAGGCTAGAAAACTCTGGAACAGGTCCTAATGTAAATCTCAGACAAATCTGCATTTTGCTGAAACGAGAACTTTGGGTCTGGGCCACATATGAAAGTAGCTCAGAGTTCCCCATTAGGTCCAGTTCTACTCGAGATACCAGGATGTGAAAAAACTTCAGAGTGAAATTTTAGTAACTGGCTTACCACAGAGCAAAGAAGAAAGAAGTTGAAAGAAAAACAGACAGTATCATCAGCGACTTAAGTTGGTCTTTCAGGAAACAAAGATCCTCACTGTAGCAAATATAATCCTTGAATTGTTTGCAAATAGGTTTAATCATCTAATTGCCATGTACAAGGAAGGAAAATCTACGCACTAGCAGAATTCAGTACAGCTAATTACTAGAAGGCAAAATAAAGATTTTTATCAAACATAGTGTGTGTTCTTCAGCTATTATATCTATCAATATTTATATATCTTACAGCCCTTTCTGGGTGGTTGCTGCATACATTTTGTGTGCAGTCAAGAAGCTTCTCAACTGCAAACGTGCTTTTAAAAAGAAACCTGGCCCGAACCCTGCATTTCCAATTCAAGCAGTGGATTCTGAAGCCTGCTAACTCCCTGGAGCAGCTGATAGCTAAAGACTTGTTTCCGCTTTTCTAACAATTTCCTGGTTTGCATAACAATCCTAAAAGAAACACACTCCAGAAGTTTTCTAGCACAGAGAGATTTTGTCTCCAGCATAGTTGTAGTTTCAAGGCATCGAGAATATTTATATACAATTATAATAACTTCAGAGATATATTTGTCTACAAATATATTTACATATAAATATGTATCAGCTGCTTGTTTAAAACAAGATTATGATAATTTTGCCATATCCAGGAAATACAAAACACTGGCTTGTGCCTGGTGCTTTACTCATGCCATTGTGAATAAGGGGGGGGGCGGGGGGGAGGGAAGGGGTTTAATGTTTAATTTCCTGTTAAAAACACACACAGGATAAAAATCTTCCAAAGAGCAGTTATAAAACATGCATTTGTTAGCCAAGAAACTAGGTAAATATGGAATGGAGCCCAGGCTCACTCCTATTCCTTCACCCCCTCTCCAAAGCAGAAAGCAACTGAAGGCCACGGGGTGAGTGGGTTTGGAGGCACTGAATTCTGAATTCTGCAGAAGGACTAGATAATTCATGAGCTTGGCTGATCCACAGAGCCTGCAGCCACTGGGGCAGTGGCTCAGAGCGTGCAGTGACGCAGCTGGGCTCGAGGCACTGCAGCGCTGCATGTGCGCAGCACACGTGCCCCAGAGCCATTGTCCCAACTACTGACCACTGTCCTGACACAGCTGGCTGGCTGCACAAGGAAAAGAGCCATTAGCATGTGGCCAGTAGCTACCAACAAGCCTGAGGATCCTGCCACCTTTGCTAGTGGCTTTACAGAGCACCGAGGGTATTTTTTTTTCAGCAGTTACAAAGGGGAAATGTGATTGACAGGTCCCACAGAAATTTCACCTGCAGCGGCTCAGCCTTGACCACGGTTTTAATATGTACCACAGTGTATGAGGCTGTTCTGCAGTTTAACCCACTGCAACTCTCAGACAAGCACCAAAGTTCTGCATGAAATATAACCATCACGGCCTTTAACAATCCCAGCCCTTTGCCAAGATGCCCAAATTAGACAAGAATGTGGACTGCATTTAGGGAAAATAGAACCTTTATAACAGTTTGCGACAGTAACGCTGTCTTTCTGGCCCTTAGAATAAAAAACAAGCCACCAAGTGCTTTCTGTCTGCAGTGTTTGGGCCAAAGTCAACTCCTCAGTGCACACCTTGCTCCGTGGAATTGAAGAAGTTGTCTCGCATCCTGCTAGGATTCACATTCAAAATTAGATGTAAACAGCTCTGAGAGTGGCCTCGGCTTCATTTTGTTTTTCAAATGAGGATAAATTTATTATTGCGGATGTAGCTCAAGAGCTTTCTTAGCTTTTGGGAGCATATTATTCAAATTAACACAGCTTAAGCTTTTTAAGCAGATACACCTTAAACATCTTCTAGTCAAGGCATTTAGTTTCACATTTGATGCAAGAATGCAAGACAGAGATTATGTATCTCTCTGGTGAATCCAATCCGATGGCAGGAATGCTGAGTTTCTTGCTGACTCTTTGCAAAACTGGCTTTGAAACTGTAAACAGTCCTGAGTTTATTTCTAAAACCTGCACTTAACAGCTGTCATAGGTATTTGTGTTCTTGCCTCATGAAATCAAGTTAACCACCAATTTAGCGACAGTTCACCAGCAAATCTCTTACTACTGCATGAGTTCAAAACCTTCCTGTTTATTTTCACTTGCTGTAACTGGACTTTGTGCCCTGATCCCATGGCCCTTCATGTGAAAGGACAATTGACTAAAAAAAAACATTAGGAGAGAGAAAAGGAATAGGGTGGAGAAAAACTGCAACACAAAATGAGCCCTGACTTGCCTCCTCAGTACTGTACGTACCCCCAAGCGATGAAATTTCAGGAAAATGATTATGGTTCTGGCCAACAGTCAGAATATATAAGATGTTATACACCCTTTGCCTCACTGTATGTTGCTACTGCAGACTCCATGCAGTTTGTTGTAGTTGTTTTTTTTTGGTCTTTTTTCCATTGCTTTTCAGTGGTAAGGCAAGTTGACAAGTATTTACTGCTAGTTACAGCAAGGTATTAAAGATTCAAGTGAAGTACTGGTATTCTCCAGTGCAGTGGTGACCTGAGCCTTTAATCCAGATGAATTTAACTGTAAAGTGCATTAGCTCTTCTCATAAAAGATTTGCTTTAATTTTAGTTCTCTCTCCATTTATCTTATGGCTGTGTAATCTTCAGTAGAGGTCAAAGAGATTTCCCCAAAGAAACAGGAGCTGCTTCTTTTTTAGAGGAGAAAAGTATGTTTAAGACAGTCCGTCCTACTTTTAAACATAAGTCACAGGACAGTACTCCCTGCTGTCCTCTCTCTGTAGCTCTCCTTGCTTCTTTGCATGTTCCAAAGCAATTAAACCAGCGTGCATGTGCATCCACACACGTACACAAATGAAACATGAAATGAAAACACCTCCTGGAGATAGGATACACAGCCCATCTGATGCTGGACCGAAATTATTGCTAACATCTTACCATCATCCAACTCCAGGCAGAGATTGTAAACAGCCAGAGGCCTCTTAATACGCTGTCCTTGTCTTCTTGACTGCCTTGGTGGGGCATTTGGAGGAGATACTGACATAGAGATTGGCTCAGGGAAAGTAGCATCAGGCAGGGTTTTGAAAATCTGCAATCAAGAACACAAAGGGTGTTAATTATTTATCATGAAGAGCAACCTGTGCAATGCAACTGTAAACCATTATCAAACAACATTTGTTTTGGATTTCATTCAAAGGAGACAGGAGCCAAAAAAATCCATTCCTTCAAGTTTGGGAGTATGCCGTGGGTTTTTAATGAGTGCTTTTAAAATAAATAAATAAATAGATAGATAAATATAATATGGGAATAACCAAGAGCACCGTCTACACATCAACCAAGCTGCCAATCAGTTAATTCAAATACAAAACATTTGCAGCCACACTTACCAGCTAGGATGGAGGGGAAGGAGAAAACGAAGGATACTACCTTAGGAACCAGTAACCAAAATGCTTTATAACTTTAGCTAGAACTGTAATTTTTCCAGAATACCCATTTTAATTTTCAAAGCTTGTGATAGCATTGTATCAGTCATTTTAATTAAAGAAACACCACACTCTTGAAGAGAGCAAGAGGGAAATTTTGTGGGCAGGGGTTTTTAGTGAGAAATACCATAGTAACAAACCACGTGAGAATTTATTCTGTTAACTATTGCACATTGAGACAATTTTATATTAAATACCGACATGATGTATATAAAAAGGATTGCATTTCCTGTCATCATTTTATCTTTTGATTCATGGCCATCAGCATATCACCACTCCACACAGAATACCACGTCATTTCTCTGTGAATTAGCCAACAACATAGATAAACTGTACCTGATAGAACTTTAACTGTCACATGAAGGAGACAGTCTAACAGTGCTGTTTTACTGCTAGAAATTATCAGTGTGCTGGCATGCAATTTACCAGCAGCCTTCTGCAAGTGATCATGGCATGAACAAATTGGCTTCATATGTATTTCAGCAAAGACAAAGCAGCAGATAAAGAAAAACACAAACAGAAGCTGTAGAAGAAACCTCCTGTGTCTGAACAGCACCTCTCAGCAATGCAACACAGTGATATAACAAGATATAATGAAACTGTGTACGATGTTCTTGTACTCTGCAACTTTATAATATTTACTATAAGGATACATGGCAAAGAGGAGAGCTGTAATCAATATTTGAAGGGGAAGTTTTTTATGAAGTAGAAATTTATGCAGAAACTACAAAGGGACAACACAGATAACACATTTTTGGATAATAACAGCACGTGTCAGGTGCAGTGTGACACTAAAACCCAGACAGGTGAGAAATAATGCCATGAGCATCCTGTAGTAAGGCACTCAAAACACCATGTTAAAAGTACTAGAAACCCTAAATGCCATCATATCCTGGCCTGCTAACCCTGGATATTAACATGTAGGAAGAAGATGACCCAAGATCCCATGTATGCATTGACTTACAACCACTTAATCATCACTTTCATACTGGCAGGTAAAAGACTGTGCTGGTACAAAATAATAAAGAGAGGACATATTCCACAGTGCAGAAATGCTCATATTCCCAAAACTGGGCAGAACTGGGCCAGAAGCCCATGTATGGTGTGCACAGGAAAGCTCCAGTGGAAACATTACCTTCCTTCCCAGTAAGTGAACGTTGCCACGGGGGAGGTAAAAATGCTGTCACTTGAAGTTCCCTATCCCAGTGTTAGGAAAACTGTTTCCCCCTCCTTCTCATGCCTAGCTGGGAACAAGGGACGACGAGAGAGTGCCAAAATGGCAACTCTCTAAAAACAAAATGCTTACAAAGAGAGGAAGCTGCCTAACCTGGTTCTCCCCAGTACAGACACAGCAGCGCTCTCAGGCAGCGACAAAGCTCTGGTTGTGCTCAGAGTTCTGAAGCCATTTCTTAAAACATGATGCAATATATAATAGTGAAATCTAATGTGCACCTCCGTGGCACTTGGCTAACAGTACCACACTGCCCCCTTATGTGTAAGTACAAGGCTAGATTGAGCAGGTTTAGGGATAAATATTTGCTTCTGAAAATTTCAAAGGTACCAAAACTTGAAATGCCATCTTTTCCACGGACTAAGCGTTGCATTTGGGCTCTCTGGCAAACAACTCTCTGCCAAGAGGGTTCAGCATGTTGTTTACTATGTCACATTCCACAGCTGTGTTTATTTCTACAGCCTTATCCATGGATCTCTGCTGAAATTAGTGCTGGTGAGAAGAACAAGTATTTCTCAGGAGTACTTCGTAAGAGATGAGCTTTCTTGTATGCTTCTAGGTGACTTGCACAGATTGCAGTGAAGTTCTTCAGTGTTTTTTGCTTGTCCTCCCACAAATATTGCAATATACTCTTCCAGAACGATTAGCATGAGAAACTAAGAGTCACAAAGGCAAAAGACAAAAAGACTTTTTGCTCTTTCAAGCAGATCATAGTTGTGTTCATCCCTACTCTGGTGTCTTTTTCAATCTTTTTAGTAGGAAAATAAACTCCAGCCCAGTCCTAACTAGACATTTTTCAGCAGCAGCAATCTCTTTCTGTTGCAGGCCAAAGCCTCAGCTCATACCACAGGTTTGCAAAGCAGCATCTGAAAAGCAAGCAGAACATCAACCTCCACCTTCAGAACAGCACATGGAGCATTCATTCTTGCTTTATTTTCACTTAACTAGACAAATGTGTTTCATGATGATTTGGATATTAGTCTGCTGCACTGACAGAAGCACTCTTGGGTCTGCCTGAGAATGAGGGGATGGAGACCTGCTTTGTTTAAGTTGTGGGAAGAAAAGCTGGGTTTGGTTTTATTCACATTTGCTTCTAACCTTATTAACTATTGAAACATCATTGAAGCCTAAATGTTTAATGGCTAATAAAAGATGCCAGCTGTAAGTGACCTGTTGTCAGAAGCCCAATGCATGTGCACAGGGAACTGAATTCCATATCACACACACACACTATCAGCACCTGAGATGTCCCCAGCATCACTGTGTGCTGGCTGACTTGCACAAAAGGAGGGGACCACAGGTGAGCAAGTTTAGGAGCACCATCCTGCATGACAAGCAGTTGCTATCAGGTGCATGGCAAGGCAATCACACATATCCAGTTGGAGGGAAACTCTCCCAAGGAAGAACAGATTGCAATGTGCTATTTAAGAG
Source organism: Rhadina sibilatrix (assembly GCA_013400275.1). Lineage (NCBI taxonomy): Eukaryota > Metazoa > Chordata > Aves > Passeriformes > Phylloscopidae > Rhadina > Rhadina sibilatrix. The sequence continues at coordinate 100,722 of VWYO01016603.1, read as the reverse complement.
ATTATTGTTTTGCTGCTCAAAAAACCACGCTCCCTTTAAGGTCAGATCTACCACTATCACTCATCTGGACTGCAGAATTCACCACAGCTTAGACTAATTCCTGTAATAAGGACAAGAGTGAAGTAAGCTTATTGAATTACATCATTCTAGAAGCGATAAAAATATACTAAGCCAACCTCAAAGTTTAAAGATTTCACAGTCACATCCAGTGTTAACATGGTTTCTGAGACTCTGGCCAAACTGCATGAGATTTACAGATGTCTTGGGTTATGGAACAAAAAATGTGTATTCTATTTCATCTGCTGAAAGCAGTTGGGGAGATTTTGTTTTTTTCATCTCTTATTATTCTGGGGGGAGGGGGCAGGTGCCTTCTGATAATGGGCCAGCTGTTAAAACCAGGTGGGGCAGTGTTTCTTATCTCCTTCACCACCCCTCCTCCCTCCAGAGGGACATTTTCTGCTAATGGGCCGAGGACATGACACCGAGGACATGACACATTCCATCATCCCATTGTGAGATGCTCCACCCAGTGGGGGGAGCCAACCATTNTATTCCCTTATCTTTGCCTGAAAGTCTCTAATTGCAAAATTATAACAATTTGGAGGGAGGGGGTTTACATTCTCTATTCCAAGGGGAACTTCCACTTTCCCTGGCAGATACCTGTCTTTCCAAACCAAGACAATTGACTATCAGTTCTGCTATTGACATCCTGCTGTTGACCTACCTGAGAGTAAACTCTGAAGCTAAGTGTAACAATTTATACCTGGGAGAAGACTAACATATGTAGCACTCAAAATTTTAATCTAGCAGCAAATCCCTGTTAGTCAGTCCATTATTGTAAATGGTTCTTTAGGTCTGATCTTATAGCAAAGGAGAATTTCAAAGTGCACACTGAATGAACCAGAGGATGAATGTCCAAACCTGCAGTGTAAAAGTTACAACAAAAACAATCAAACTCTGGTGGAGCAATTTCAAACTCTGCTAAGTCTGACCTATTTCTCTCTATGTAGGAGTATAAAATGGATGCTTTACAAGGCTGAACAAACCACAAACCATCTTGGGCATACAGCACTAATAACAGCTCTGTCTAGAGCAGTGAGCCCAAGATCATCCCTACATACAACCATTCCAATTCCTAAATCAGTGTCCCACAAAGTCTATGGCAGCATTTCTTGAGAGTAATGAGCCAAATTCAACATATTATCGTACTGTATTCTACCAGCAGATCCACATGGCAGCAGCCCAAGGAATTTTGCCAGATTCTCCTTAATCTGCAACAACAGTGTTGGACTCTAGATCTTGAGCTCTTACGAGAGCCGATTTTAGGTATTCAAAAAAAAAAAAAAAAAAAAAACACCCATGGCTGGGAAGATTTAACTTGGCCTATCCCACAAGTTCATGACTAGATGTATAGCTGTACATGGAAATGTAGATTAGATTCTGCTGCTAAAAGAGAATACTGATCTGTTTGTTCTGGTCTCAAGCAGAACTAATTAATGAATTTCAGTATGTTTGCCAGGAATCACTTTAGGAAAAGACCCAGACATCAGGTCATCTCTGTCTGCTTTGTTTCACTGGGGTAATTAAAATTTCCTCAAAAAATCAGTGGGAAGCAAACAGCAAGGAGAGAGTGGGATGAAAAAGAGGGGAGAAAAAACTGGAGGCTTAGTAATAGAGCTAATGAGGATTAAAGTTATAAAAAAATCAGCTTAAAGCTGTGCCATGATTTTGTTGCAAGACAAAACCCATATCACTCTCATAATACCAACCACCCAGAACTTGCATCCACCTCCTTGGAATACACAAACACAAACCAGAGCACCAGAAGCCACTGTGCAATGCAAAGAAAACTAGAATGTGCAAGGTCACTCCAAATTCTCTGGAATTCCACTAGTGGGATGGGCTCCACTACTACATTAATTTCTTGTAGAGGAGAGTATTTCTCAAGACAAGAACAACATAAGTTTCTATTTGGGCAATTTCCCTTCAATACCAACTTGATTTGCCCTTGTTAAATAAAAGATACAAAAACTGACACTTCCACTAGTGTCCACTGAATAATATAAACCACCATCCAGCTATGGCACATCTACTGCTCTCCCCTTACACATTTTATCCCTGTGGTACTCCTTGCATTTCCATGACAACTGGCTATAATATATACTAATCAAAGAATATTTTATATATTAGCAGTTAATGGGATATTGCAAGAGGAGCTTATCACCATGGTCCTCCCTTGACTTAGCTTCTTTTCAATGTAATGCAAGCCCAGTTCAGGTTAAACCCACCAATCTGCACAAAACCAAAAATCATGTATTCATATTAGAGACAAAAGCACTAAAAAAAAAGGCCAACTGTCTTTGTGGTTCACAGTGTGCTCTTACTCAGATAAATTTTCAAAATGTTTTTCCTCTTGTACCCTGCTTTTTGCCATTTTCTGAAACCAAAGCAATGATGTCTCTTATGTCAAACTACAATCTTACTGTAGATATAGGCATTTCAGAAATTGCAAGGTGAAAATAAGCATCCTAAAACACTACTACAGTAATTTAGCCACTAATTATAACCACTAACCACTAATTGTACACTAATTGCAATCCATTTTTAACAGTAAAAACCACATTCAATAACATGAAAAGTTCTAGGGTTTTTATTCCCTATTTGAAGGGATTACATAAGCTAATTGGAGTTATTAAAAGTTTAATCGTAACAGAAGTTACCAAATATCCACTTCTAGAGAGCTTGGACAGAAGTTTTATTTCAAAATTGATTTCTGCACCAATTCTAACAATTTTATAAAACTTTCAGAGTACTGAAAGCTTTTTAAAAAAAAGATCCTTTGTTACTGTCGTTTCTTACTGGTTCACATTTTTACTTCACTATGTACAATGTTAGATCAACATGTTTCATTCCTGGTTTTAGTCAAAACGATCTATTTATTTTTCCTGTTCACAAACACAGTTCAATAAATAAAAAATACATGCACTAGGAATTCTTGGTATCTAAACAGAATCTGTGTTCAGTGTGCAAAATGTGATTAAAGTTGATTACTTCTAAAACTCACATTCAATATTTTTAAAACGTTTACGAAGTTCTCCAAGAAAAATTGTCAACAATTTCATCAGAATTCTTAAATAACATACCTCCCAAAGGTTACCATCATGTCCACTCCAACACAGGTGTGCCTGCCTCAAATTAGTTATCCTGACTTTCGCACGTCAACATTTATATACTGTAAAATATGATTTGTTGTGCACTGCTTTCTGTGAGATTGCACAAGATGAAGATTTTCTGAGGCTTTGGATTCTGAGGCTTGAATTCCACTACAAACCACAAAATACCTTTATACATTATTCACAATCATTATATTGGGGAGTGGGGGGGTAGAATCAGATCCAGAGCTGAAAACCACCTGTGGCTCAGTCTCTTGAGGGCCACCAACCAGAAAGCATCAATAATGCTCTTGATGCTCCTGGCACACACTGCTGAATTACAGTGCAACACTGGATGCAGTCTGGAAAGTAACCAGGTATAAGTCAAAATGAGAAACAGGAAACATCCTTGGCTGTGAGCCAAACCACAAAGCTCTCTAAATAAATAAATTAGAATTGAATCCACCCAAGACAGCCTTTTCTTCATTGCAAAGATATCATTTGCCGAGCCCATCTGCCTGGCAGCCGGACCACCCCTAACTAAGTGAAACATTGCTTATAGGGATTTGTGGACACTGTGAGTCTCAATCTCCTTCTGACTGGAGTAGTGCTATCTGCTCTTCTTCTTAAACAAGAACAACTACAGATCTGGACAATCTGCAAACTACAAGAGTGACAAAAGAACCCAGGGAAGTTTCAGAAAGACCTGATGTTATCAGTAGACTCTAATAGCCACTCATTTGCCCTGATTGCCTTGAACTGTGTAGTTCAAGTTTTGAAACGTAATGAAGAAACTAAAAAGCCTGCAAAACACAACATTACAGTCTGAAGGAATGCTGTGAAGGAGAGAGAGGGGAAAAAAAAAAAAAAAAAAGGAAACCATACCAAGGTTAAAAACGCACGTCCTTTGATCACTCGCGAATTATGGGTTTGTTGAGTCAGCCTTTCTAAAAGTAGCACTCCTGATACAAAGACTGCAGCTTCCATCATATCACATAGCGCTTCACCTTTTAACAATTCATGAGAAGAATGCTCCTGATGGCAGCCCATTCACTGCTATCAACCAATCCATTTCAGCCATAGAGGGAAAGGAGAGAGTTAACCACACACCAGGCAGGGAATACCTCCACATTTGTCCAGTGCACCAGCAGGAACAGCAGATTCACTTTCTCTTCTGTGCTCACCTACTCTAACTCACACCAAGCAGAGTATTCTGAAAAGGTTATCTTTCCCTGTTACACCTAATAGCTATGTGTATCTTGTTTAGTTACAGGAACCACTTAAAATAGCAGAGAAATGCCTTAAAACGACAAGATAGAATAGTCAATCTAATGACCCTGATTTCTAAAACACGACACACTCCTCGAAGGGAAACAATGCAGAAGGAGAATGTTTGCATGTATTTTGTCTTACAAAGAGTGTGAAGTCCTAAGTTAGAAGATGAAAGAAAGATGGCACTTGGAAACCTAAGTCAAGACCCAGCAAAAACAACAACTATGGCCAAACACAGCACAGGTAACATTTATCTCCCCTTCCTTTATAATAATAATAATAAATATACATATATATGAACATATATATACATGTGCATATACACACAAAAACGCCTTATATAGACACATCTATTTTACTGCAGACTTTATGAACAGATAATATAATTGAGTATAAAACCCCTCACTTGACCCCCTACCACACTGTCATCGAGCAAAGCATCAGAATGAAACAAGATCTTCAAGATCATTGCAAACAACAATTCCAACCACAGCCAACCACGCAGCCTCACCAGCATTTCCTTTTTCACAGATATCCTTACTGCCATTACAAGGATTTATACCATCATTGCTTTTTCAAGTATTTTATGCTCATTGTTTTTGTTAAAATACACTTTTTTTTTTTTACCTTGCATTATGACTACAGGCCCTTTGGAGGCAAAGAACACACAGTTCTATTTTATGTCTAAATGAAATATTGACGTGTTATTAGTGCAAGTAGTATGCACTTGAAAATATTGGAAATAAAAAGTACTATCAGCTGACTGCCACATATTTTAAAAGAAAAATCTGTTTAAAGGTTTGAAACACACTAGCCCTTCTGGTAAGGCAAAAGCTTACTAGAATTCGTCCAGAAAACATTATGTCACACAGTTTCTGCATAAGAATTTACTTTTCAAACTTTTAAGAAGTGCAACAACTTTTCCCCTCTTCATGCCCCTTGCAATATTTTACAGAATATTTTCTTTTACTAACAAGATTTTATTTGAGAGTATACATTTTAGCAGTCTCCATAAGGACTTCTCCCTTGCCTCCTCCTCCATACATGCAAGCACAGCACCCTGACCATCAAGACTAAAGCAAATATTAACCAGTTGAATTTGTCATCCTTTCTTTTTACTTACTTAGGAACATTGCTTGTGGGCAGCAGAAGATGAGATCTCTATCACTTTGAAATTTTGTATGGTGTAGAGGGAAGTTTTCCCAAATTAACTGTAAATAAGGTAGGCAAATCAAGAAGTCAGAAACCTATGTACTATTTCTATGTGCCACGTATTTGTAGTACAGCATTCTCAGCAGGCCTCTTCCACTCCTGAGATCACAACTATTGTTTTGATTTTCTGTATAAATATAATATGATTTCTCATAGTGCATGTTTCGTTTCTTTTGAACCAGTCTAACAGCATACCAATCCAGGTATTGATCCAGACTTCCTCTAATACCATCAACTGCAGTCACAAACGTGAGTAGAGATTTGATATTCAGTCTTCTTACTATACATAGACCAGATTAAGAAAACTGGAGTCTTTTAAACAAACAAACAAAAATATTTGCAGTCAATTTATCACCACGTGTGTGTCTCGCATGGAAGGGCTTTATGTTGTCCACAGGGCAAAGAAAGGATTTAAAGACTTTGCTGACACTACAGAAGAGCAAAAGAGCTGCTCTGACTCCTATAAGAATTTCTTTGTTGTGTCTGTTGCCCTTTCTGCTTGAGACTCAGCCAATGATTAAGGCATGTAATTAGAATTAAGTTCAGGAACAGTTTCAATGACACTTCTGATTAGTTACATGCTTCAAGTTCAGCAGGTACTGAATACCCTCACGTGTTTTTACCACAAACTCTGCGCTAATGGAGATATTTTCATGTCATTTTTTTCCCCCCTCCAAGTCCAACGTTTGTTGACTTGAGAAACACTCAGCTTGTGGAGGTTTCAAATTGCTGCACCACAGTGAACCAGCATAATTACAGTGCATTGCTTCTTGGTCCTCCTTTGCAGCCAAAGGCAAAGCAACAGGAAAGCTGAAACAAGCCCTCTTTAGTGCTTCTCATGTGTCTCTTTAGTGGGCCTTCAAAAGATCTGCTCTGTTGCCAAAAAATAGTCCTAAGTTTATGTGGTGGCATGGCATTCCACCTTAAAGCACTTACCTGCAACAGAACTGCTGGATTGTCAAGGGGAAACTTCTGCTTCATGCTTTAAAACAAACAACTGACTTCACCCAAGTCTATTCCTTCTGTCTCACGAATATTGCACGTATTATGCACCGTAATACGTTTTAAGACAAGATTTTTCAAGGATTACTACATGAGGTTGATGTTGGCTTAAGAGCTCAGTAGTATCAAATTATTCTCTTCCCTTTTTAGTTTAAAAAAGAAATCATGAAAGCGCCTGAAGTACAAAAAAAAAAAATAAAAATAAGGCATTTAATTAAAAAAATTCCACTTAAAACTGTTTTGAACAAATCAAAGGTAAGCCAAAGATATTTTGTCTAAAATATGTAAAATCTTTCCCCTTTATAGAAAGATTGATAGAGAAAAGGTATATGCCCTATATATAGGAATTACTGAGATTTTCAGCATGAGTCTCTTAGAGATAATTTTGCCCATAGGTTGTTTGAATTTGAGAAAAAGGTTTTTTTTATGAAGCCTATTCCCTTTCCTCAGATTCTGGCCTTCCAGTCTCCAGAAGGAACTTCTGTCTAGCCCCTCACTTTTTTCCTTCTAATTTTCTTTCACTGTAATTTTCATCTTCTTTCTGTTTTTATAATCTTGCTATTTGTACTCACTATTCTTTCCTCCCCCATACTCTGGTTTAAATATTCCAGTCCCACTGAGATTTTTTATTCCAGCCTCCTCCCTCATCTTCTTTCATTTCTTAAGACTTTTTTTATCCCGGTGCCTTTTTTTTCCCCCTTCTTAAAATAATGTTCAGGGAATTGAGAAACCAAAATGGCTCACATTACCACTTTAGAGGCATCGCTAAATGGCAAATAAATAAGCCCTTTGAATAGTGGCATTCACTCCAACAAGATGCCAAAACATTGTAACAAATAGAAAGATAAACATATGCATGCTCTTCATGCTGCTGTGGCATGGACCACCCTTCTTCCTCACCACAAGTCCGAGAAAAGACCAGAAGAGCTGAAATGTCCAAGATTTCCAATCTGTTAAGCCCATGGGAAGAAAAATTAACTGAAACCCTTGAAACTCATTTGGAGGAGGCAGAGAGGAGAAATCAAAACCTTTTTGTTGGGGTCAAGTTGACCAAGACTTTTCATTAGAAGATTACCTAAAGGCCAAGATTGTACAAGCACAGCTGTAGTCAGCTCCTGAGCTTGTTACCTTAAAGCAAAATAAACATCATGATGAGACACAAACATGAATTTCTTGATGCTTCTTTAGTGAAGGGAAAGATACAAGACACAAAATCTGGCTATCCTTTCCCTATCTGGCTGTCCTTCCCCTATAGCCATAGAACAGAAGCAAAGCAAGACATTTTACAGGTCTAATTATCCTCTGGATTGTCCTTGCTTCCACAGCAGGTGGTTCTGAAGGTCCTGAGTAAAATCTCAGCTTGGGTCTAGTTCTTGTCTTTTTCTTTCAAAGCAGAGATCTGCTTGTGCAGCTCACCTTCTCACAGTGGGCACTGTGAAACACTCTGTCTGGCAGAGACTTGTCTAGAACTGACAAAAGCTAAGAAATTCCATCCCTGATGCTCTTCTCTCCCTTCCTACTCTTCATCATTGTGCAATTCTAATGCCATTTAAGCAACACATCAGGCTGTATGGTCTAGTTTCAGCGTTCCAGTTTTGCATTGCCCAGCATTTTGCAAAACATCCCCTCCTCAACACATTGTAAGTGGTTCACAGACATGGATGGGATGTACACACGCAGCCCGTAAACAAGGTGGAAGTGGTACTGACTGGTTTCTAGCCAGCAGGAAATAAATGTACATATCAACAAAGCTTAAAAAAAAAACAAACCCCAAAACAAACAAAACCAGCTTGCTCACTAAGCATGATACTCTTATCTTAGGGCACGTCATTGTGTTCAGGTTTCCACACATTAATTGCAGAGAAATTCTCTAATGAGAACACAGCAAAGTGATGATACTGGAATGACTGGACCAGGATTTCAAAGTCAGCTACCCAATTATGTCTCTTCCTAAAAATGAACAGTGATTCTTGTTCAGTAAAGCTAGCCACAAAAGAAATGATGGGCATTGATGGAATTTTAAAATATTTGAGGAATCATAACCATTTTTTACCATTTTGCTTACCAGGCTACTGTATTTATACCAGAAACAATTATAGCTATTGCTTCTAGAGTTGTAAAGTTTGTTGGTCATTTCCTTTGCTAGAGGGGAAAAGAAATGCCATCCTGCAGAGTACAGAGCTGGAAATTACATATGCAACGAGTGTGAAGGGTCAGTGCACCTGCATCTTGACTCCATCACTCTCCTACATTTCCAAATTTTGCTCCTATCAGCTGAAGCTGCTAAAAATTAGCAGAGTCGGAGTAGTGGCTGAACCAAATATTTTGAAATATTTTAACCCACAGCCAGTGACTTTTCCTAGGACTCCACTAGGGCTGTAAATACAAATACGTAATGCAAGACTCTCAGAAAGTCTGAAATGCATAGAAATTTAAAATAACAATATAAAATGAACATTAGACTGGCAACGACCTTGCTTGCCTTTAAAAGCAGATCCTTGGTCTGCCCTAAACGAAGAAAGGTCACTTGTAAAAGCAGTTTGACTATAAAATTTTTGAAATGCCTCTACACACCTCTCCATTGCCTTTGCTATAAACACACAGAGGTCACACTTGGGGCTGCCTTCCATTTTGGAAGCAGCTCTAGCGTGGGAGAGGTTGCTGCAGGCAGACCACTGATGGCAAGCTCACTGTTAGAAATGGCAGTGAAACGACAGAAATCCCTTTAAAAAATTATACCCTTCTACTTCTAAAGAAGGCATAAAACCAAGAAATTATGGAAAATGATGCAGTATTATATTGATGTACTTTCCATTCCTCGCTTCTCTGCATTTTCAGAGGAGCAAGAAAGGCTACTAATGTTTCAAATGTAAAGCTGATGTCCAGTTTTTAGAGACACGTGACTAAGCTGGCATAAGAATAGGATGGTGCTAATCTGTGGTGATTTGAATAAACACAACTCAACCTCCACATGTTATTAAAACACCCTGTCTCTGCTTGCTCTCTCTCTCTTTCTTTAATTTGTGTGGTCACCTCAATAGCTTTAAAATCGTGAGCTCAACTGCAAAGTTTACTTTCATTTCTAAGATCCAAAATTAATACCACGGCTTACAGCTCTTGGAATATTTATTGCTTAGAACTTGAGCCACATGTGCAGCCCAGTATTTTTCCAGCAGAACAATATCATATCTGCTCAGTGTGCGTGTGAGGACAGCATTAAGTCAACTAAGCCAACAAAACCCACCATGTGGACACAGCTATGCCAACAGCAGCTTTGCCCAGCCTGTATCAATCAGGGAGGGAGCATAATTACATTGTCAGAAAAACCTGAGACATGTATTATTTAGAGTAGATAACGCTTGACTTAAATAGCCAATTTCAACACTGTTAACCTTTAAAGGAAATAACAATTCCAGTACTTAGGAAAGGAGAGGGGAGAAAGCACATCTTGGGATTTTTCCAAAGCACTTCTTTTTTTGACAGTAAGAGTTAGAGAGATGCTCTCCATCTCTCAGTACAAGGTACCTTAAACATCCAGTTACAGAAGTCAGCTTAGACACAAGGGACTCCCAAAGGAGTACCCAAATAAGGAGACAAGTACAGGACTTTTTTACTATTTATATTTTTAATTTCAGATCCCAGATTACATGCAGTGATATCCTGTACAGTACCTTGAGCATGTGAAGCACTTTAGTAACTGGCAACTTTAGTAACAGCAGCAACAACAATTTCTATTTTCAGTACTACCTCAAATACAAAGGCTTAAAATAACACACATCCAACTGAAAACAAAGGAAGTGTTAATACCTGGCACCCTCTTAAAGGCTCCTTACACATAAAATTTAGAGTACAGCAAAGTCTTCTTTTTTATTCTGGGAACTCTGAGATAAAATGAAGACATAAAACAATGAATTCAGACCCTGGTCAAAGTACTTGATGGAAGAGCTAAAAACTGAGCCTGGGCTTTCTCTTTTCCAGTTGTGGATCACTTTTTGCTCAGAAAAAAAGCAAATGGAAATAACATAATACAAATCTACTGGTGTACTACACACACAGAAGCACTACTGCTGCCAGGAAATATGCATTCCAAAATGTCAGTTCACCTATGAACAGGAATAGAGGATTTAATATTAAGAATAAAAAAATCAGAAGCGTACAGTGTATAGAGAATATTCTTTAGAATTAAACTATTAGTTAATGTCATGCCTAATTCCATGCTTAACCCCATTAAGGCTAGCAGATTGTTTCAGACAATGCTCAGAAACGTGAAAACATAGCAAAACTCACCTTCTCGTGATTTTCTATCAGGATTTCAACAACAATATTCTGAAACTTCAGGTCCATGATGGCTGCTACAGTTTCTTCCTGTGGCCTCATTAAGGTTGGTCCAAATACTACCCCTAGGTTTGCCACAGTCATTAGATTCCTCTTGGCATGCTTTGAAACACTTTTGGAAAAGAATTGAAGGAAAAAACAGGAAATGGGTTATGAAAAATTTCCATTACTGTTGGAAACTGCAGTCTACAAACGAAAACATCACATTTCCTTATTCTATGTTTTAGAAATCTGTTTTGTGCAGTTTCTTCACACAAAGTCTTACTAAATTCTGGAAAACTGAAAAGCCGTCCTTCCACTGGCAACTTAAAAACAAAACCGATCTCTCTTGCTGAACTTAAATATATAAAATGCACTTAGCCTTGGACCAGGGCAAGTGTGAAACCAACTTAAATTTGCTAACAGATCTCCACTATTCCCTCTGCCAGAATTTGCAAAGAGAAAGTATAATGTTCCCTTTCTCACTTCAATCAAGGCCTCAGCTGCTGGCAGGACTGTTAAAGTAAATACTTCTATGGCTTCATTAACGTCTTGGATTTCTGCCTTTCCCGCCAAAATATGCACAGCGTGAGTCCAATGTCTTGTCTGCTTTTGCACGTTTGGTTCTTGGGGTTGAGGATGACAGCATCAAAAATGGGCTTCAGCTCCAGCCACACTTCACTAAAGCCCTTTGTAGTTAAAGAAAGGTAAAGAGAAGAGTTCTGACAAGGTAGGAAAGCAGGTTGTCGCACTCACTTTGCTAAATGTTTCACCAAAATGTCCAGCATCTCTTTGTTCTTTTCTGGGAGTTTGTGGACCAAGAAGTGAACAGCATTGACTCGAGATTCAGGACTCCCACTTTCTTTGGGATATAGAAATAAACATTGTTTTAAAAAAATTTAAAATAATATCCACAGAAACACAAACCTTCTCCCACCCCTGCATGGAAACATACTGCACACACTTCACCTGACCACTTATGTATCTCCAAACACAGCAACACAAAATATATGTGCTTGTTTTCACACAATATTGTTCCAGAATTACCAACTTATTCACTTCTTTTGAGAACTTATCTTTCAATCCACCTGCAAAAGGATGCCTTTGTTCATCTATTTTTAAAGACTGACAGATGCAGTTATTGTTTTGCTGCATTGGACTCATCTGCTTACAAATGCACTGCAAGGTGAGCAGTGATGTTCCCGGGTGCCACAGAGAGGAACTGTACTGCTTTCCACTTCAGCATCATTAACTGATTGTCCTCATGATTAGAATTCAGTTTTGTTGGTACTGTGCACCTAATGATACTGCATTTATGTTGCCTTGCAGTGGAAACTGCATGCAGATCCAAGTGCTTAGAAAAGCTAATGACCTCTGAAGACACAGAAGAATGAACATGCAAAAAAAATCTACTGAGAATACTGTGACAGAGGTTCTGAATAGCAATGGCATCTCTAGTACAGTACAGAAATAAAGATAAGCAAAGAGCTTTTTATTTTTGTCTGTTGCACATTAAATTGAATAATTTGGGCCCCTACAGGTTTCACTGTACACAGATGAGCACAAGAACCTGTAAAAGATGAAAATAAACTGTTTTCCTACTCCAAGTTGCATTAAATCACAAAATTACATCTCTGTAGTGGTTATGATGGGAGGAATGGGAGTATTTCTATTGCCTATAATAATACTTGCTACAAAGTAGTAGTAGAATGAAATTCTCACAGAAAGAGAAAAATTTAGACTTTATTCTAAATGCAAAAGAAGTTTTGACATGAGGCCCCCACTGATCAGGTCCCATTTTTCTCTAAGGCAACTCTGACTGCTAAGTGTATTTCCTATAAAATACTATTTCTTCAGATTTTTTTTTTGTGCATATTGCTTCAGACTTTTTTTCTTTGCATATTGCTGTAGATTTTAGGGCTGTATTTCATTCTTTTGCAGTGAACATTCCTGCACAGATTTCAAGAAAAAAGGCTACTAAAAAGCAACATGTTTAATTTCTAGGGAGCTACTCAAAATTCTCATAGAAAAACTAGGCATTCTTTAAAATAAGAATAATTTTATGTAAATGTGTGATCACAAATTCTAATTAAAGAATGGCCAAAAAATTTAATTACAAGATACAGTCAAAGCTCATATAGTTTCAATCTACATTGATATTTATAAAGAGAAAAAAATTGAAGGAAATTTTTTAATTTTGGCTCCTCCTCCAATAGTTTCAGGGAAAAGGATACTCCATGCTATTTCCAGTGTTGGTTTTTTATAGCAAACATAGGAAACAACACTGACTACCTATTTTTGAGCATACTGTAACTCAGATCTGCAATGTTGATTAAATTTTCCTCCCCAGAATCAACTTCTTTACTGAGCTGTTTACTACTTATGAACACTGTACTGTCTAAAACATGTAACTTCAACTGAAACGTCTTTCTGAAAAGGACTATAAAATAAAGAAAAATAAAGTGAGAAACTGCTGGCAAAACTTCAGAAGTCGAGAGATTATTTCAACCCTTTCCAATACAAACGTGAAGACTCACCACGTAAGTAAAGGATGTTGAATTTTGTTTAAGCACTAGCCTGCTAGCATGTGCTTTGGCAATGAATTTCCTGAGCTAATTCTCATTTTGAATTAAGGACCAGAAGAAAACACATTCTGCAGCCCTGGAAAGTCATTATAGCAATCTGAAGATGATAAAGCAATTGTCTCAAAGTTTATTTTAATTTTTCTTTCCACAGTTTGCCAGAAGTGCTACAGGCTGGAAAGAAAATCAGCTAAATATCTGTTTGATACTTTGCCAAAAATTTTCTAACACAGTTTCCCTCTATCCTCTTCCAAAAAAATTCCGTGTACACTAGATACCATACAACTGAGCTACAAATGCTGTTGTGTCTTCTCCAAGTCTGTATTTGAACTGCCACAGTGTAATCTGGCCTGCTCTTTCCTTTCTTCTAATACATGAGGAACATTCAAGCCAGCCTGCACACAAAGCTAGCAAGGCACTGAAAACAAGGGTCAGGCAGCTGTGCCTTAAGGACTCAAATGAGCTCAAATTAGTGCACTTTTGCTAAGCTTCATACTCTTTAAAAATGGAAGGCAAAAAAAAAAAAATCACAGATTAAGTAGATGCTTATCATTATACAATTAAGATAATAAAAATAAATGTTTACACTGGCTATCCAAAAGTTTTTCCATAAAAGTAAAAGCTGTGCTATGCAATCACATTATATGTGACACACACTAGAACTAAATACTGATTAAAACATATTCTTAAATCATTTATTATTCCTTGTTCCTGTATTTTTACTGGGACAGAGCATTTTTGTGAAATTGCATTTGCAGAGTGCTCCTGAGGTCACAACAGCACAACAACAAAAGATTTCTATTTAAACTACAGTCATGTATTTACTGGCAGGAATGATGAATTCTCCGTGCAGCTCATATGTCATCAGTGGCTCTGGAAGGCTTCTGTAAAACAAGGATGACATAATAAGTTTAACTGTATTTTCTTCTAGCTGCATTTACTCTAAGCAGGAAGCTTTCTTTACACTCAGTAGCATAATCTTTATACTGGGAGCAACCATTGTTACAAAGGCCCTTGAATTCAATGATTTCTAGAACAAAAGGGAAACTTGGTATTATCAGGAAAATAAGACTAAATGCATTCATTCACCTTCCGTGAGCGAAGTATCATAAGACACCTTTCCAGTTTCAACACCAAGACTGTACACAAATACTGTGCAATTCATATCTTCGTTAGCACTTCTCAAATGCTAAGAATGACAAGTCAATGCCTTGCTGAAAAGGCACTAAGGTCCTAACAACGACCCCCACCACCAGAGTTCAAACTGTTTATTATACTGACTTTACTGAAGCTCAGATGAAATACTGAAGGGGAGAAATACTTCATCGTGGACACCCTTCCTTTTTTTTTTTTTTTTTTCCCCTTAACTTTTCTATACTCTGTAAGAGTTGTATCCTTGCAATGTGTAAGCAGCACTCATTGATAGTGGTTGCAATATTTTATTTAATGAAATAGCAGATTAAAAGTACAATGTTTGTGTTACACTACAAGAGATACGCAAAAGTGCGACATTTTATGTTCTTAGGCAATTTAGTAAAACAGCTTTACCAGGAATTGGCAAGGCCATTTGAATAGTGAGCATATTTTAAATATTTAACAATTTTAACGCTCAAAATATTATTACTATTGCACACAGAACATCGGAGCAAAGGTCAGAGGGAAAAGAGGAAAATATTAAAAATTTCACAGCCTTCTCCCTCTTCATTCCACCACACAGACACAAAAAGGAAACAAATTTTAACAATCTTAGCTAACTTTCAGTAATCACACTCAGCAAGTTTAGTAACACTTCAGGTTTCTGAACCATCAGTAAAATGCTTCTGTGTCTAACATTAAAGTGTTTGGGGGCTTGTCTCATATGACTTGTCTCATATTTGTCTTTTCCCAAGACAAATAAAAAACAAGATGTTTGCACCAAATGAGCTCCTATTCTAAAATGTAGCAAAACTAAATTGTGCAACTTAACACACTGCATAGGAGAACTAAAATAAGAATTTATAGTCTGAAAAAAAAACCAAATAAACAAGAGACAGCCTTACCGCAGATACTGCTTCATAGCACTAGTAATTGTCTTCACTTCCCAATCCACAGAGTTTTCCAGGTCAACTTCATTGCAGGTTTTTGAATCTAGAAAATAACCAGAAAGAGAAAAGGGACATGAAAAAAGGGAATTCTAGATCAGTATGAGCTACATGAACAGCAACACATTGACTTTCAACACTATGTGTTTGCTCACGTGAGCACGCAAGCAATGTCCTTTTTATTATTATTCAGTGATATGAAGAAGACCAACTATCCAAATCTGTTTATAAATTCCATTTTCATTCTTTTTAAACTATTTCCTGATGATTTTTTTTCTTTAATGAAGGATTAAAAATCACCCTCATGTAAGAAGATCTCTATAGCAATTGAAATTTTCACACCCCTAATTAAACAGAGAGATGTTCACAAATAGAGAAAGATGTCCAAAAACAGTTTAGGGAAAAAAAGACTTTTTAAGAAGAGCTTATCTTTTACTCTTTTCTTTCTTATTTAAAGTGATAAAATCTTCCATAGTTTTGCTTGTAAACTGTTGATGAGAACAGTCAAAGTGCAGCTCGACCCTCTGCACTGTGTGAAAACCCTTAAGAGGTGCTGCCAAAGTAGGAAAAGGAGTCTTTGCAGAATCTTTGCCTTAATTGATGAGTTTCAGCCACTGGACATGAAATATTTGTTTGCTTGACCATTGGTCAGGTCCACAGAACCCCCACTTTCTCCCAGGTTAGTTAGTAGAATCTCAGAACAAGACAGACCAAACCAAAAGGTTTGGCTGATTGACCCATCAGGTTGAAGACTTTTTGACAGATGGAAAACAACACAGCACACTGCAACATTTTGCAATCAAAAAAAAAAACCAAAAAAACCCCTTCTGGCCTCACAACAGGGAGCCATAGCTAGCTGACACAAGAAGAGAGCACATGTTCATGGCCAGCCTAGCCCCAATGTGTTTGCTGACTTTCCCTGTTATTATTTACTGCTATGTGTTTCTGTCAGTCACTGCAGTGCCTGCCACAGATTACGTGTGGACCCGTTCATACAATTCAGAATTCATTTATTACTTGGCCTGTCAGACAAACGACAGACACGTTTAAAAAATCAAATTAGGGTCCCTGATTAAAGGTGCAGTCCTTTTACCGGGACTAAATAATTCTGTTCTAAAAGCTGTGCCAAGCAATTATTTCTGTAACTGAATATTCTCCCTCATTATATCAATTATTTAAATCTCATTTTAAAATACAGGTCAGATAACATTTTCTAGCAAACTGTTACTAGCCAACTACCACCCAAAATACTCAGGATTGTCTCAGATATAAGCTTCTTTTTTTTCTCTTTTTAGCATGCTAGCTGTTTCCATGTTCAAATTCTCTTTTTCAAGAAGAAAATTTGTCTCCTGAATTAATCAAATAAAAACTGCCATCACATCAGAAGCTACAAAATCTAGGGGGGTTTTGTTACTAAACTACTATGTAATACCCAGTTTTAAAATAGCTGCTTCATAATCATCATCCTCCTTTACATTCAAAGTATGCACTCTGTTCATTGAAATTTGTTGATGAATTTTGGGAGGAAAACAACAGGCATCTGAATTCCAAAGCAAGCCTCTTAAAACAAAAAATAGAAGTTATTGTTGAAACATGTCATTATCTCTTGGAGAAAAAAAAAAAAAAAAGAGCCCTGCTACAAACCCCTGGTTTGATTGTAGAAGCCATCAAGATTAAAAGACATTTTCTTCATTTTTGGTTTGGCATTTTCTTTACACTGCTCTGTGCCCTACCACCCAATTGACTTCGGTATTCCTGACCCATTCCTCCTCTCTACTTCAAACATCCCATTTCAGGAAGAACTGGAACTTCAACCAGATTTTAAAGAAAAATTACTCTAGCTGTTTTCATGCTAATTGTTCATGTAACAGCCACTGTGCACTGAAGGGCAACTTTATGCCTGTAAAACTAACTAACTAACTGTGCATGTTTAAGGAACAGCTTTTGACAGATCAGCTCTAAATTTTATGCAAATCTTTCTAACAATAAGGAGAACAGAGTTTATAAAAACTGTCCAGTTCATTGAAGTTGGTTAGGAGGAGACTCTCTCTGCCTTCATATGCAATATGGCCACTAGAGATGTGCACGTACACTGTCACCTACTGTATATAAAATAAAAAGGAATTCCATGTCATTGCTTTGAAACCTGCTAGTTTTGGGAAGGCAGAAGTACCTGAAAGCTTCCTGCTGCATGTAATATCTGGTATTTTTCACACCAGATAACATCAGGAATCAAACCTCATCAGCAGAAACTGCAAGTCCTCAGCAGTCCCTTCCTACAGGCAATGGCCCATCTGAAAGCTGATCTATGCAGTGGCTTGTACCAAATCTATGTAAGAGCACGTAGGAAATGAGCCACATCAGATCTGTAACACAGATCATCCATGAAACTGGGCCCTGATGCACTTCCAGAACTGAGATTCCTGATGGCTGACAACTCACACTGCAGTGCTTCTAACACACTTCTAGAATATTGGAAGCTCTAGCTTTCTAGCCCTGTTTACAATGAGCTATCTGGTTAATTTAACATTTTCCCTTAAAAGGTAGAGAATGTTTTCCTCACCAGACACCTCCTTTTAAATTTAAACAAGATTATTGCTACAAAATAGCACAATACCAGTTACAGGTAACTTCATGGACTAAGTAAATGGAAAAATTAACTTTTTTTTTAAGTAGAATCGTGGATTTGATTGCTAAGCCTTATTTTGCAGAGACTTAGCTCCACTATATTTTTGCATTACAGATGAAAAATCTATGCATTCATAGTACTAGAAAAGCATATGTTGGTCTTCTCATACTCTCTTGACTCTCAATCTACTTTTCAAAATTCTACAGAAAATATTCTGAAAAAGAGACAAATCTACAAAAAAAAAAAGTCCTTGGTTACCATTTGGAAAACTTCTTTCACATCAGGCCTTTCCAACTGTGAACTGCATGGTCAGTGATAGGTAGCTTAAAATACTTTGAAATCTTATCAAACATTTTAAAATACAGAAAGTTAATATGAGTTTTTTATGATTCTGAAAAATCTTTCATATAAAAGGGTATCTAAGAGTATGCCCAGAGACAAAGGATTAAAGATTAATCAGTCATTTTAAATTCTCTGTACCACTGTATATCAAAAAGGAACCCTCTTTGTTCTCCTCTGAGGACAGATAGATAAAGAGCAGAGCTAGGATCACTTTCAACAAATCATCAGAAACAAGCACCTGCTCTCACCCTAACTTTTTCCTGTTCAGTATTTTTGCCTCATCTTGATACCGCTGTATTCTTCCTATGTCAAATAAATATATGAAACTTGGGAATGACAAGAAAACATTCCTGATTTGAAAAAGTAACTCAAAGCAGATGCTGGAATCCCCAGTAAACTCTTCCAGCTGCTACTGAACCACTGGCAACCTGAGTCTATTTAATTTGGATACCAGTAACGGCAGCGAGGAAAATCTGCCTGCCAGACCTGTACGCCCAAGCTAAGCCAGCAAGAAGGAAACTGAAAAGCATCTTGTGATATCAAATGCATTTAATCAAGGCTCTCTGAGTGACAGCACGTCATTCTTCCCATGGTCAATGGCTAAAGATGGTTATTGCTGACTGAGGCTAACCCCAACACAGATAAACAACTATGAAAATCTGTTATGGATCAGTCACTTTTATTAATCCCAGTTCGTATTTCCAAGAAGAGCCTTTTTTCAATAATACTTTAAAGGTTTACTAATGGAGTACTTCAGGGTGCTGTTAATATTGATTAAAGTAAGACATCATAAATTAATATTTAGCAAGGTCATTATGACAGATTGATATGGCATGCAGGTCCTCAAGTCTCAAGATGTCTTATCATTTCTGAGGAGACAGGCTGTTTGAAAAAATAAAGGAAGGAAAAGAAAAAGTCTTACAGGTGGCACTGAACTGACAGCAGCACATAATATAAAAGCGCTTTGTCATTCACATAATGTCTGGGGTAATGAAATGAATTCACTTTCTGGCTTCCTTCAGTTTGCAGTGCCAAAGAACACTGTGTTATCAGCACAGATGGAGCATGCATGGTTCTGGAGAAGAGCCTGGTGCAAACTGCAAACAAGCTTCTTTGCATACCAATGAATCCCTGAGAATCAGACCTTTGCTGTCAAGTGACAGGTTTGGAAGCTCTATAAAAATGAACTAATCCCAGTGGTCTTGTCTGACTGCATGTACTGTCAGTGCTCAGGACAAGAAATGGGGGAACACAGCACATTTTGCAGTCATGGCTACTACTTTGGTGAGAGATACCAGGCAGATGAGGGATTTCATCCAGGTGCCAATATTCCTCTCTTTTTCCCTCCCCCAGGGAGAGCAGAGTGGCAAGAGAATTCCCGTCACTGGAATTAAAGATGCATCAAAATTTCCAGAAAGAAAAGGGAGAAAAAAAGTTTATGCGAATTATTTTAGCTAACTGGGTATAAAAGAGCCTAAGATGTTTAAGTTTACAAAACCAACCCTTTCTCCATCTGTCTCCTGCCTCAACACACAGTTATTATTAATACATATATCCCTCCTCTTAAACCAAAGAACTCTTTAACAGTAGGCTTAAACTACCTGTCTTTTTGCAAAATTATTAACTAAAGGCACATGGGCATGTACACTTGTACATTCTAGACAAGGGAGAAGGAAGATGGAAACTTCAAACAATGAAGCAACCAGCTTCAAACTTTCCTGACTTTGGTATTTTGAATTCTCTGATCAGATCCTTCAACTTTGGCTGCTTTAATCCCACTTACATCAACCTTGCACAAAGCACATTCTTTGCTCCTACACGTTTCATAGCAGTTCTTAATTTGTTCATGCCAACTAATCCAGGTCTTTCTAAAGTAGGGAAACTTAAAATGACATGCTGATTATTTGCATGGACTAGAGCAAACTATTGGCAGGTGGTTTAAAAAGTAAATATTGACAGTAAAACAACATGAAATAAAACATTGAAGAAAATATTTGTAAAATAAAGGCATACCCATCAACAAACTCAGAAGTCTCTGGACCTTTGAACTCACCCCCACAACTCTGTACAATCCTTGGTCATTTATACCTATTATGTAAAAA